>JAEIFR010000140.1:0-38971 GCA_018904105.1 Zaprionus tsacasi
CAATTATATTAAAACAGAATAGGACAACGCAAGTTTATCTGCTAGGAGCCACAAGCAAAAACAGTGGTAGCTCTTCCGGTTAACATAAAAGAAGGGGACTTTAATTGTAAAGAAGTTGAAATATGTAAAAATGTGTTAGTGACAGAAAGATTATATAAAGCAAAAGATAATGTTAGTTACATGGAAGTAGTCATCTATTCAGACAAAGAACAGAAGATTTCCTTAGATTCACCATTGACAGTAGAAGAATGGAAAAACGAAGAATTTTTAGAAGTTAACGTGACTACATTGATAACGGACGAACAAACAAATAATAAGATAAATTTTAACCAATTACGCATCGAACATTTAAATAAGGAAGAGGAAGTTGAATTGAAAAAACTACTTTGCCAATTCCCAAAGATTTTTCACAAAGAAACGGACAGACTATCATTTTCAAACCAAATTAAACATTTTATCCCTACGACAGACGAAATCCCAATTTATTCAAGACCATTTAAATACGCCCAATGCGAGAAAATAGAAATTAGTAAACAGATTCAGAAACTTTTAGAACAAGATATCATTCGGAATAGCCATTCCCCTTGGAGTGCCCCAGTGTCGTTGGTCCCCAAGAAGATAGACGCTTCGAGCCAACCCAAATGGAGAATGGTAGTAGATTTTAGGAAACTTAACGACAAAACGGTAAAAGATAAATATCCTATGCCGGCCATTAACGATGTGCTGGATAAAATAGGCCGGGCCAAATATTTCTCAGCAATTGATCTATCAAGTGGCTATCACCAAATTGAAATGGCCAAGCAAGATAGGGCAAAGACTGCCTTCACAGCAGTAGGTGGCCACTATGAGTTTACAAGAATGCCGTTCGGATTAACAAATGCCCCGGCAACTTTCTAGAGAGTCATGGATAATGTACTAAAAGAGTTAATTGGCGAATGCTGCCTAGTTTATCTTGACGATATCGTCATATTTTCAGCATTTCTTCAACAGCACATAGGGCACCTAAAGTCGGTATTCGACAAACTGACACAGGCAAATTTAAAATTACAGATAGACAAATCAGAATTCCTTAAAAAGGAAATCGAGTACCTCGGACATGTTGTAACAGCGGACGGAATTAAGCCAAGCCCCAAAAAACTAGAGACTATAAAAAAATTCCCCTTACCACAAACAAAGAAAGAAATAAAGTCGTTTCTAGGACTCTTAGGGTATTATATAAAGTTTATTAGAGATTTCGCTAGAATTACGAAACCACTAACTAAACAATTAAAAGGGAAACAAAAAACCATAAAGAAAGATAGCGAATATAAAGACACATTCGAGAGTTGCAAAATGCTCTTGTGTAATGACCCGATACTACAGTATCCAGATTTTTCCAAACAGTTTATTTTGACCACTGACGCTAGCAACGTCGCAATAGGTGCAGTATTGTCACAAGGTACATTAGGAAAAGATAAACCAGTATCTTTTGCTAGTCGGACGCTTTCAGATACAGAATAAAACTACTCTACAGTAGAAAAAGAAATGTTGGCTATCATTTGGGCCACAAAATATTATAAACCTTACCTATTTACGGAAAAATTTAAAATAAAAGTTACAGACCGCAAACCACTTACGTGGTTGATGAGTTTCAAAGAACCCAACTCAAAGCTAGTTCGTTGGAAATTACAGCTCTTAGAATATGATTTTGGGGTTATTTTAGAATATGATTTTGAGAGGTATAAAAAAAGATGGTCATCAAATTTTGCCTTATTTTATTTTATAAACGACGAAATTTTTTTTAGTTTGCTTTTTCCCGTACGAGTTACCACTGCACCTTGCCTGCTCTAACAAAAACCGTCCAGATCCCGCTAAAAACAGCATTAACGGCCACAACAACAACAACATATTGTGAAATGCTCCCGAAAATTCTAGAAATAGATTTCATCAGAATGGTAATGTTGCATCAGCCTTTAAACGCGATGTGATTGGTCAGCTATGCATTTTTGTAGCTTCGGAAGGACCGTTATAGCTGTAGCGAAGCGTTGTAGCTGACGCCGAATGCAGAAAAACGGCGGGAAGCAAAAAGAAGTTGCGACGGTTGAGTCAGTCAGAATTTAGTCGTGCATAAAGTCGCAATTAAATTGTAGTTGTCAAAGAAAACCTAATTTCAATTGTGGAATAACCATCGAAAAAAGGAAAAACAATAAAACCAATTGTTATATGGAGTTTCGGCCATTTGTTTATATATATAATTATAACTGGCGCAGCCGGACCTAAAGAGCTATGCAGTGGACTCCCGTATATTGGATATTCATGTAAGACAGCAACGGTAGTAGTGAACACTAAAATATTAACAAAATAAAAAATTATAATGCAAAGTTACACAATCAATATCTGTACGAAAATCAGATTGCATTGTCAGCGAAAACCCGGTGGTCGCACTTGACGGCCGCAGCCACGTGTTAGATTGCATAAATTCAAGCAAGCGAGCACGTGGCAGCATAAGTCCGTAGTGAGTAGCGTTCGGTTTAATGATGCATGCATGTGATGTACATACGAATACCCAGATTCATAAAAGCAAAAAGGCTTCGCAATAAGGCGACACGATAAGGTGTTCTGGAGTATACCAAGAGATAAAGCAATAAGGCTTACAAAAATAATGTGTATAAGACATGTATATATATATAAAAAAACAAGTGGATATGGCTACAGTCGAAGGCCCGACAGTAGGATACCCTTCTCCAAATTTTTTAAAATCCGTTACAAACGTGTAACCACACTCATAATTTCAAACAGAAATTTTGCACAAATACTTCTACTACATATAGCTTTCTCGCTCACACAGCGACGCACGTTAAGAGTGACGTCGACGTCGACGTCAACTGCTAAAGTAGGGCGCAGGCTGCTGTTCGTACATTTGTACTGAAAACGTTGACTTGAATAACTTCTGTGTTATTGGTCCGATCGAATTGTAATTTGAAGATTATGATCGTATGGCATTCAGCTTTATAGATACCAAAGCAGAATTTTATAAGTCTAATACTTTGCTTAATAATCACAAATTACCGATATGCAGGGGCGGTGGGCGTGGCATCAAACATTTGAAATAAACTTCATCTGCTTGGGAAATATGGGAACCTCCATGCCAAATTTGGTGTCTCTAGCTCTTTTAATAGCTAAGATCCTTTGTGTCAAACAGACAGACGGACAGACGGACAACCGGACAGACGGACAGACAGACAGACATGGCTCAATCGACTCGGCTAGTGATTCTGAGCAAGAATATATATACTTTATGGGGTCTGCCACGCCTCCTTATGCCTGTTACATACATTGCACAAAGTTAGTATACCCTTTTTTGACCATTTTCAATGGTCGAAGGGTACAAAAATACAAGCAATAAGGCTTCCGCAAATAAGTGCGAGATATATCAAAAAGAAAGAAATAGGGCTTAATCTGAAGAGGCACCACCTGAATGACGAAGACGGGAAATAGTTCAATTAGCATAATATTCAGAGTTGCAGGGCGCAAAGCTGTATGTTGTTTTTGAATATACCCGAATTCGTTGTTTAAAGGGACGCAAGCTGATTATTAAGCCCACTTAAAGCAATATGAGAATTAACAAATATAAACGAAAACAAATGAACTACCGATTGCACCAGATTCATTACTTTACACATGTACATCAAAACTAAAAAAAAAATCTATCATTACAGAAAATTTTAACAGGTTAACAGGACATGCAAAATAAAATAAGTTAATTAAGAATAACATTAATACACACACACTATAAATTAAGATAACAACACACATTAGACACTAAGACAACAACAAACATTAAAAACTAAGATATCAACACACATTAAAAATTAAGATAACAACACACATTAGAAACTAAGACAACAACACACATTAGAATCTAAGATATCAACACACGCATAAAAATTAAGATAACAACACACCAACACACATTATTCCGAATAGCAATCAAATTACACACGAATTATATAAGAAGAGAAGAGTAAATAAGAATTCACAGGACATAATTGAAATACTAAAATAGGCCGGATAGAATTTACAGCTGTATAGAGAGAGTTCATGTGGAATATCAAAAGGTTGTTTCCGAACACCAGAAGTAGAAGTAGAGCTGAAAGAGAAGGACTAGCAGCAAGGTCTTTAGAGTCCATTGAAAAAAATTTATCTTAGGTAGAGAAACAGTCCCGACAATAATGACTTCCAACGCTCCACCAACATCGGCATTCCAAACGCCGCCACCAACGGTAAACACCAGCCCCAATGACATATTTAACACCTTACGGATTCCAGACGCAATTAGATTTCTGCCGACCTATGACGGAAATTTTAAGACCCTTAGCGACTTCATTACGTACATCGAAGAAATTCTGATGATGATCAGGGGAGCAGACCAAACTCCTTATGGTCGTCTATAAAGAGAACTATTAAAAACAAGATAGAAGGACGAGCAAACGAAGTCTTAATTAGAGGGACACTTCGCGCTAACTTTACGGACAAACCAGACGAGTCTTCCTTGTTACAGGAAATTCATCTAATTAAGATGAAAGATCTTTCTTTAACTAGACTATACGAACAGATATCGGGAGTTCATAAATTTCATAGAGACTAAAAAAAGGGAAAAATCAGTAGTGAAAGCAAAAAAAGAATCGTACACAAAGTTATGTCTTGACGCATTTATAACGGGAGTAAGGGGACCGCTAGGCGCCTTTATAAGGGCCCAAGACCCAGAACCCTGACCGAAGCCTATGAAGAGGCACTAAAAAAAGGGAATTATATTTCCAGGAAAGAAAAAGAAAACAATTCGATCAGAAAGGATCAGGACAGGAGAAAAGGAAAAATAACACAGATCAGGGTCAAGTAGTCCAATCATCGACTAGCAACAATGGAAATATAAACTTTAATAACCGTTTTGGATCCAATCAGGCTCCACAACAGTATAGTTCCAACAATAGTGCTAGGACAAACAATTATAACAGAAACAACCAATCAAATATACGGGCAATAATGGCCAAGCCAGAAGGACCAGACTATACGACCGGACGGACACAAATGAGTTCCTCTAACCGTTCGGGGCAATCGTATAACATCAACGGACAAAGTAGAAACGATGAGCAGACACAGGACACCCAACAACATTTTCAAGAACTAGCCTCGGAAGACAGACGGGATATATAGATATATAGACAGACACAAACATGGTTCGACTTTCCATATGAGACAATAGACTCACCGTTTGGAAGACAACTAAAATTTTTACTAGACACAGGGGCTACCCATTCATTCTTAGACCCCAAATTTACCACGAGCACTAATAGAATTAGATTAAAAACAGATTTTAAAATCAAAACAGTTCTGAGCGAACACACATTAAACAAAAAAGCAGAATTCAAAGGCTTTAAAGAATTTAAGACAAATATAAAATTTACATTTCTGTTGTTCAAATTTCATGACTACTTTGATGGTCTACTAGGCATAGATTTGTTGTCACAACTTTAAGCAAATATTGATTTAAAAATTCTGGTGTTACGCACCGAGTTCGCTCAAATACCAATTATATTAAAACAGAATAGGACAACGCAAGTTTATCTGCTAGAGCCACAAGCAAAAACAGTGGTAGCTCTTCCGGTTAACATAAAAGAAGGGGACTTTAATTGTAAAGAAGTTGAAATATGTAAAAATGTGTTAGTGACAGAAGGATTATATAAAGCAAAAGATAATGTTAGTTACATGGAAGTAGTCATCTATTCAGACAAAGAACAGAAGATTTCCTTAGATTCACCATTGACAGTAGAAGAATGGAAAAACGAAGAATTTGTAGAAGTTAACGTGACTACATTGATAACGGACGAACAAACAAATAATAAGATAAATTTTAACCAATTACGCATCGAACATTTAAATAAGGAAGAGGAAGTTGAATTGAAAAAACTACTTTGCCAATTCCCAAAGATTTTTCACAAAGAAACGGACAGACTATCATTTTCAAACCAAATTAAACATTTTATCCCCACGACAAACGAAATCCCAATTTATTCAAGACCATTTAAATACGCCCAATGCGAGAAAATAGAAATTAGTAAACAGATTCAGAAACTTTTAGAACAAGATATCATTCGGAATAGCCATTCCCCTTGGAGTGCCCCAGTGTCGTTGGTCCCCAAGAAGATAGACGCTTCGGGCCAACCCAAATGGAGAATGGTAGTAGATTTCAGGAAACTTAACGACAAAACGGTAAAAGATAAATATCCTATGCCGGCCATTAACGATGTGCTGGATAAAATAGGCCGGGCCAAATATTTCTCAGCAATTGATCTATCAAGTGGCTATCACCAAATTGAAATGGCCAAGCAAGATAGGGCAAAGACTGCCTTCACAGCAGTAGGTGGCCACTATGAGTTTACAAGAATGCCGTTCGGATTAACAAATGCCCCGGCAACTTTCTAGAGAGTCATGGATAATGTACTAAAAGAGTTAATTGGCGAATGTTGCCTAGTTTATCTTGACGATATCGTCATATTTTCAGCATTTCTTCAACAGCACATAGGGCACCTAAAGTCGGTATTCGACAAACTGACACAGGCAAATTTAAAATTACAGATAGACAAATCAGAATTCCTTAAAAAGGAAATCGAGTACCTCGGACATGTTGTAACAGCGGACGGAATTAAGCCAAGCCCCAAAAAACTAGAGACTATAAAAAAATTCCCCTTACCACAAACAAAGAAAGAAATAAAGTCGTTTCTAGGACTCTTAGGGTATTATATAAAGTTTATTAGAGATTTCGCTAGAATTACGAAACCACTAACTAAACAATTAAAAGGGAAACAAAAAACCATAAAGAAAGATAGCGAATATAAAGACACATTCGAGAGTTGCAAAATGCTCTTGTGTAATGACCCGATACTACAGTATCCAGATTTTTCCAAACAGTTTATTTTGACCACTGACGCTAGCAACGTCGCAATAGGTGCAGTATTGTCACAAGGTACATTAGGAAAAGATAAACCAGTATCTTTTGCTAGTCGGACGCTTTCAGATACAGAATAAAACTACTCTACAGTAGAAAAAGAAATGTTGGCTATCATTTGGGCCACAAAATATTATAGACCTTACCTATACGGACAAAAGTTCAAAATAGTTACAGACCGCAAACCACTTACGTGGTTGATGAGTTTCAAAGAACCCAACTCAAAGCTAGTTCGTTGGAAATTACAGCTCTTAGAATATGATTTTGAGGTGATCTATAAAAAAAGATGGTCATCAAATTTTGCACTTGATTTTATTTTATAAACGACGAAATTTTTTTTTAGTTTGCTTTTTCCCGTACGAGTTACCACTGCACCTTGCCTGCTCTAACAAAAACCGTCCAGATCCCGCTAAAAACAGCATTAACGGCCACAACAACAACAACATATTATGAAATGCTCCCGAAAATTCTAGAAATAGATTTCATCAGAATGGTAATGTTGCATCAGCCTTTAAACGCGATGTGATTGGTCAGCTATGCAGTTTTGTAGCTTCGGAAGGACCGTTATAGCTGTAGCGAAGCGTTGTAGCTGACGCCGAATGCAGAAAAACGGCGGGAAGCAAAAAGAAGTTGCGACGGTTGAGTCAGTCAGAATTTAGTCGTGCATAAAGTCGCAATTAAATTGTAGTTGTCAAAGAAAACCTAATTTCAATTGTGGAATAACCATCGAAAAAAGGAAAAACAATAAAACCAATTGTTATATGGAGTTTCGGCCATTTGTTTATATATATAATTATAACTGGCGCAGCCGGACCTAAAGAGCTATGCAGTGGACTCCCGTATATTGGATATTCATGTAAGACAGCAACGGTAGTAGTGAACACTAAAATATTAACAAAATAAAAAATTATAATGCAAAGTTACACAATCAATATCTGTACGAAAATCACATTGCATTGTCAGCGAAAACCCGGTGGTCGCACTTGACGGCCGCAGCCACGTGTTAGATTGCATAAATTCAAGCAAGCGAGCACGTGTCAGCATAAGTCCGTAGTGAGTAGCGTTCGGTTTAATGATGCATGCATGTGATGTACATACGAATACCCAGATTCATAAAAGCAAAAAGGCTTCGCAATAAGGCGACACGATAAGGTGTTCTGGAGTATACCAAGAGATAAAGCAATAAGGCTTACAAAAATAATGTGTATAAGACATGTATATATATATAAAAAAACAAGTGGATATGGCTACAGTCGAAGGCCCGACAGTAGGATACCCTTCTCCCAATTTTTAAAATCCGTTACAAACGTGTAACCACACTCATAATTTCAAACAGAAATTTTGCACAAATACTTCTACTACATATAGCTTTCTCGCTCACACAGCGATGCACGTTAAGAGTGACGTCGACGTCGACGTCAACTGCTAAAGTAGGGCGCAGGCTGCTGCTCGTACATTTGTACTGAAAACGTTGACTTGAATAACTTCTGTGTTATTGGTCCGATCGAATTGTAATTTGAAGATTATGATCGTATGGCATTCAGCTTTATAGATACCAAAGCAGAATTTTATAAGTCTAATACTTTGCTTAATAATCACAAATTACCGATATGCAGGGGCGGTGGGCGTGGCATCAAACATTTGAAATAAACTTCATCTGCTTGGGAAATATGGGAACCTCCATGCCAAATTTGGTGTCTCTAGCTCTTTTAATAGCTAAGATCCGTTGTCTCAAACAGACAGACGGACAGACGGACAACCGGACAGACAGACAGACATGGCTCAATCGACTCGGCTAGTGATTCTGAGCAAGAATATATATACTTTATGGGGTCTGCCACGCCTCCTTATGCCTGTTACATACATTGCACAAAGTTAGTATACCCTTTTTTGACCATTTTCAATGGTCGAAGGGTACAAAAATACAAGCAATAAGGCTTCCGCAAATAAGTGCGAGATATATCAAAAAGAAAGAAATAGGGCTTAATCTGAAGAGGCACCACCTGAATGACGAGGACGGGAAATAGTTCAATTAGCATAATATTCAGAGTTGCAGGGCGCAAAGCTGTATGTTGTTTTTGAATATACCCGAATTCGTTGTTTAAAGGGACGCAAGCTGATTATTAAGCCCCCTTAAAGCAATATGAGAACTAACAAATATAAACGAAAACAAATGAACTACCGATTGCACCAGATTCATTACTTTACACATGTACATCAAAACTAAAAAAAAATCTATCATTACAGAAAATTTTAACAGGTTAACAGGACACGCAAAATAAAATAAGTTAATTAAGAATAACATTAATACACACACACTATAAATTAAGATAAGAACACACATTAGACACTAAGACAACAACAAACATTAAAAACTAAGATATCAACACACATTAAAAATTAAGATAACAACACACATTAGAAACTAAGACAACAACACACATTAGAATCTAAGATATCAACACACGCATAAAAATTAAGATAACAACACACCAACACACATTGTTCCGAATAGCAATCAAATTACACACGAATTATATAAGAAGAGAAGAGTAAATAAGAATTCACAGGACATAATTGAAATACTAAAATAGGCCGGATAGAATTTACAGCTGTATAGAGAGAGTTCATGTGGAATATCAAAAGGTTGTTTCCGAACACCAGAAGTAGAAGTAGAGCTGAAAGAGAAGGACTAGCAGCAAGGTCTTTAGAGTCCATTGAAAAAAATTTTATCTTAGGTAGAGAAACAGTCCCGACAATAATGACTTCCAACGCTCCACCAACATCGGCATTCCAAACGCCGCCACCAACGGTAAACACCAGCCCCAATGACATATTTAACACCTTACGGATTCCAGACGCAATTAGATTTCTGCCGACCTATGACGGAAATTTTAAGACCCTTAGCGACTTCATTACGTACATCGAAGAAATTCTGATGATGATCAGGGGAGCAGACCAAACTCCTTATGGTCGTCTATAATGAGAACTATTAAAAACAAGATAGAAGGACGAGCAAACGAAGTCTTAATTAGAGAGACACTTCGCGCTAACTTTACGGACAAACCAGACGAGTCTTCCTTGTTACAGGAAATTCATCTAATTAAGATGAAAGATCTTTCTTTAACTAGACTATACGAACAGATATCGGGAGTTCATAAATTTCATAGAGACTAAAAAAAGGGAAAAATCAGTAGTGAAAGCAAAAAAAGAATCGTACACAAAGTTATGTCTAGACGCATTTATAACGGGAGTAAGGGGACCGCTAGGCGCCTTTATAAGGGCCCAAGACCCAGAACCCTGACCGAAGCCTATGAAGAGGCACTAAAAAAAAGGGAATTATATTTCCAGGAAAGAAAAAGAAAACAATTCGATCAGAAAGGATCAGGACAGGAGAAAAGGAAAAATAACACAGATCAGGGTCAAGTAGTCCAATCATCGACTAGCAACAATGGAAATAGAAACTTTAATAACCGTTTTGGATCCAATCAGGCTCCACAACAGTATAGTTCCAACAATAGTGCTAGGACAAACAATTATAACAGAAACAACCAATCAAATATACGGGCAATAATGGCCAAGCCAGAAGGACCAGATTATACGACCGGACGGACACAAATGAGTTCCTCTAACCGTTCGGGGCAATCGTATAACATCAACGGACAAAGTCGAAACGATGAGCAGACATAGGACACCCAACAACATTTTCAAGAACTAGCCTCGGAAGACAGACGGGATATATAGACAGACACAAACATGGTTCGACTTTCCATATGAGACAATAGACTCACCGTTTGGAAGACAACTAAAATTTTTACTAGACACAGGGGCTACCCATTCATTCTTAGACCCCAAATTTACCACGAGCACTAATAGAATTAGATTAAAAACAGATTTTAAAATCAAAACAGTTCTGAGCGAACACACATTAAACGAAAAAGCAGAATTCAAAGGCTTTAAAGAATTTAAGACAAATATAAAATTTACATTTCTGTTGTTCAAATTTCATGACTACTTTGATGGTCTACTAGGCATAGATTTGTTGTCACAACTTAAAGCAAATATTGATTTAAAAAATCTGGTGTTACGCACCGAGTTCGCTCAAATACCAATTATATTAAAACAGAATAGGACAACGCAAGTTTATCTGCTAGAGCCACAAGCAAAAACAGTGGTAGCTCTTCCGGTTAACATAAAAGAAGGGGACTTTAATTGTAAAGAAGTTGAAATATGTAAAAATGTGTTAGTGACAGAAGGATTATATAAAGCAAAAGATAATGTTAGTTACATGGAAGTAGTCAACTATTCAGACAAAGAACAGAAGATTTACTTAGATTCACCATTGACAGTAGAAGAATGGAAAAACGAAGAATTTGTAGAAGTTAACGTGACTACATTGATAACGGACGAACAAACAAATAATAAGATAGATTTTAACCAATTACGCATCGAACATTTAAATAAGGAAGAGGAAGTTGAATTGAAAAAACTACTTTGCCAATTCCCAAAGATTTTTCACAAAGAAACGGACAGACTATCATTTTCAAACCAAATTAAACATTTTATCCCCACGACAGACGAAATCCCAATTTATTCAAGACCATTTAAATACGCCCAATGCGAGAAAATAGAAATTAGTAAACAGATTCAGAAACTTTTAGAACAAGATATCATTCGGAATAGCCATTCCCCTTGGAGTGCCCCAGTGTCGTTGGTCCCCAAGAAGATAGACGCTTCGGGCCAACCCAAATGGAGAATGGTAGTAGATTTCAGGAAACTTAACGACAAAACGGTAAAAGATAAATATCCTATGCCGGCCATTAACGATGTGCTGGATAAAATAGGCCGGGCCAAATATTTCTCAGCAATTGATCTATCAAGTGGCTATCACCAAATTTAAATGACCAAGCAAGATAGGGCAAAGACCGCCTTCACAGCAGTAGGTGGCCACTATGAGTTTACAAGAATGCCGTTCGGATTAACAATTGCCCCGGAAACTTTCCAGAGAGTCATGGATAATGTACTAAAAGAGTTAATTAGCGAATGTTGCCTAGTTTATCTTGACGATATCGTCATATTTTCAGCATCCCTTCAACAGCACATAGGCACCTAAAGTCGGTATTCGACAAACTGACACAGGCAAATTTAAAATTACAGATATACAAATCAGAATTCCTTAAATGGAAATCGAGTACCTCGGACATGTTGTAACAGCGGACGGAATTATGCCGAATCCCAAAAAACTAGAGACTATAAAAAAATTCCACTTACCACAAACAAAGAAAGAAATAAAGTCGTTTCTAGGACTCTTAGGGTATTATATAAAGTTTATTAGAGATTTCGCTAGAATTACGAAACCACTAACTAAACAATTAAAAGGGAAACAAAAAACCATAAAGAAAGATAGCGAATATAAAGATACATTCGAGAGTTGCAAAATGCTCTTGTGTAATGACCCGATACTACAGTATCCAGATTTTTCCAAACAGTTTATTTTGACCACTGACGCTAGCAACGTCGCAATAGGTGCAGTATTGTCACAAGGTACATTAGGAAAAGATAAACCAGTATCTTTTGCTAGTCGGACGCTTTCAGATGCAGAATTAAACTACTCTACAGTAGAAAAAGAAATGTTGGCTATCATTTGGGCCACAAAATATTATAGACCTTACCTATACGGACAAAAGTTCAAAATAGTTACAGACCGCAAACCACTTACGTGGTTGATGAGTTTCAAAGAACCCAACTCAAAGCTAGTTCGTTGGAAATTACAGCTCTTAGAATATGATTTTGAGGTGATCTATAAAAAAGGTTCCCAAAACATAGTCGCAGACGCTCTAAGCCGAGTGCAAATAGAAGTTAATTATAATGACAATGTATCGGTAATAGCATCAGCAGGGGACACGATACATTCGAGTTTCGAAGAACTTGATGAAAACTTGTTTATCTCGGAAAAACCCTTAAATGAATACAACATACAACTTATATTTGAAACCGGTTTAAACTCAAGAGCCGTTTCGACCACCCCCTTTCGAAACAAAATCAGACGAATAATTTATGAACCTGACTTTACGGACGACACAGTAAATAGACTATTAAAGAACTACCTTAGACTAAATAAAACTTGCGCAATTTTTGTACCAGACCCCATTTTTAAAAAAATTCAAAAATCGTACTTTAAATATTTCGCACATAGCAACGTTTATAAAGCGGTAAGGTACACAATATATCTTGAAGACATTAACGACACAGACGGACAGGAAAATAAAATTATAGAACAGCATGAAAATTCCAATCACTGAGGCATAGATGAGGTAAACGCCCAATTGAAAAGAAAATACTATTTCCCAAATATGAAACTAATAATTATAAAGACCATTAATAACTGTGACATATGTAAACTACTAAAGTATGACCGATCGCCACCCAAAATTAAATATCTAGAGACAGAAACCCCCTCAACACCTATGCAAATTATACACACGGACTTATATAGAATCAAATACTCTAAATTCGCTGCGGCTTATACGATCCCCACTAGAAATAGTATAAACGTTGTAAAATCAATGCAACAGTTCATACAATATTTCGATATTCCAAGCAAGATAGTTTGCGACCAAGGAGCCGAATATAATTCGAACTTGTTCAAAGATTTTTGCAAACAATACGGAATAAAATTGCACATGACATCATTCCAACAGTCATCAAGCAATGCACCAGTAGAAAGACTACACTTAACCTTAACAGAAATATATAGGATAATAGTAGAAAAGAAAAAGTCAGAAGTCTCCCAATGGACAAGAGAGGTGTCTTCGAGCAATATCCAATGCGGACTTAAGGTTTGCGACGCGATCAAAGTTGACGAACAGGAACGAATTATGGAACCTGAAAAAGGAAACATTTGGTGCTAAATGGAGTCCGAACGCATACACACTCAAATTGCGTGAGACCATTCCAAGTAACGGGGAATGCCATTATTACGTTTGAAGACTGCAATATTACGATTAATGGATGCACCTATGAACACGAAGCAATAAAGATGGATGACAAAATCAAACTCGTCATACCTTTGTTCAAAGGAGTGGAGATTTAAATCAACAGAAGTTGCACTGGGAAAGTGTAAAAAGCCGAAATAAAGGATATAAGAAGGAGAGCTGCCGTATTCACACCGTCGCCATCACCGGTAGATTTCGTTTCGACACTTCCTTCGATGTGACCGTCACTTCAATCCAGGGGGGGAGGAGTTACCACTGCACCTTTCCTGCTCTAACAAAAACCGTCCAGATCCCGCTGAAAACAGCATAAACGGCCACAACAACAACAACATATTGTGAAATGCTCCCGAAAATTCTAGAAATAGATATCATCAGAATGGTAATGTAACATCAGCCTTTAAACGCGATGTGATTGGTCAGCTATGCATTTTTGTAGCTTCGAAAGAACCGTTATAGCTGTAGCGAAGCGTTGTAGCTGACGCCGAATGCAGAAAAACGGCGGGAAACAAAAAGAAGTTGCGACGGTCGAGTCAGTCAGAATTTGGTCGTGCATAAAGTCGCAATTAAATTGTAGTTGTCAAAGAAAACAATTACCCAATAAAATTATATTAAGAATTTAAACCTTATTTCAATTGTGGAATAACCATCGAAAAAAGAAAAAAACAACAAAACCAAGTGTTTCGGACATATGTTTATATATATAATTATAACTCACGCAATCAAACGACTGTAAATCCAGGCAACAATTAAAAGTGTCGAACAACAATTATATTCCGAACAAACAAACGAACAAACACTGAAGTCCCAGCTCGGGCGCCAATGAAATTTCTCTATGCGTTTTAAGAGAATAAATGTAATTAATATACACAAAGATATGGGACTCGATGGTTCGGTTTTAATATTACAATTTTAATTGCTGCTGGCTTTGCAGAACTCTTACGAAAGAATGTCTTCATAATTTTTAAGCACGGGTCACAATACGACCACGATCTCACGCACTTACGATATAATAATTGTGAAAGAGAATTTTAAACTATACAATCCATATTCTCTTGAACTAGCTTAACTCTATGACTTCAATATGATTATATATGATAATAACATTTTAACTATAATAATTTTCAACTACACTTTTTGCTGCTCTAACAGAAACATTATTAATTCTTAGGCATTTAAGCATGGTCAAAAAGTATTTCGTCAGATGTTAGCTTCAGAAAATTAATTAAAATAATTCAAATTAATTTTAATAGTTATTTCTCAAACTATCGAATGAGTAGAAAATATGCTGGTGAACAACAATATGGATTCGAACAACGTCGACGTCAACTGCTCAAAGAAGCGCGCCGGCTGCTGCTCGTACATTTCTACTTGTACGTTAACTGCTGTGTTATCGGTCCGATCGAGGAGTAATTGGAAAGAAATGTTAATATTGCATTCAGCTTTATGTGTACAAAAGCAGAATGTTATGAATTCAACAGTTTCCTTAATAATTACCGATTTGCGGGGGAGGTGTGCGTGCCATCAAACTTTTTACATAAACTTGTTCTGGCCCGGATAAACATGAACATTCACGTCTCATGTTTTTTATATAGCTGAGATCTGTTGCCTCAAACAGACAGACGGACAGTCAGACGAGCATGGCTCAATCGACTGGGCTAGTGATCCTGAGTAAGAATATATATACTTTATGGGGTCTGCCACGCCTCCTTATGCCTGTTATATTCATTTTGCACAAAGTAAGTATACCCTTCTTTGACCATTTCAATGGGTATAAAAATGTATGCGTGTGAGGAGATTTGAACCATGGACCTCAAAAAACTCTTACTATGCAATCTGCAACTATAACCGCTCTGCAATTAGCGCATAATTATTAGAATCGGCAAAGTTGCTATGAAACCATTCAACTTTTCGTACAAGACAAAAACTAATACCAACTCATTTGCCTTAAAATTCTTTTTAAGAAAATGCATTTAATACTAAACTTAAAATATTTTAAGTGCTTGAAAAAAAGTAATATCCAAAAGAAACCCACTAGCATCGGGTAGGATTCGAACCCGTATCCTTTCGCTTCACACCACATCCACTCAGCCACTGCATCTATGGTTTTTAGTTTATATAATTGTCGAATTCAATTAGAGATTTAATAATGTCAGTACAGCATGAAATAAATAGGCACGTTGTTGTTTTAGTTTTGTTCGTCTCTTTATTGCAAGAACTGCACAAGCTCGCTTTCATAAACCGACTGACGATGCGTAGATCATGAGTACACACGCAAAGCCACTTACCACAAATCAACAAAAGACAGAATGAGGATAAGCTACAATAAGCACTTTATCCTCTCTCTATCCTACTCTGCTATGTAAGAGTATATGTATGCAATGTGACTTTTGTACACATACATACATTCCAACACGCAACCTCAAAAGTTACATTCCTGTAATTTTATTACTAACAAGACCGTGCATGTCGTTCTGGGGAATAGTTTTTGATCCAGAATTCGCTGCGAGGAGTTGGGGAAAAAACCCAAGCAGATCAATTGAACATATTATTTACATTAATTCAGTTTTGCAAACAATTTTAAGTAAAAACAAGTTGGAAAGGCTACAACCGAGCGGTCGACAGTAAGATACCCTTCTCCCAATTTTCTAAATCTGTTACAAACGTGTAACCACACTTCATGGGCGTGGCATCAAACATTTGAAATAAACTTTATCTGCCTATTATATATAGGAACTTTCATACCAAATTTGGTGTCTCTAGCTTTTTTAATAGCTGAGATCTTTTGTCTTATACAGACGGACAGACGGACAGACAGACGGACATGTCTTAATCGACACGGCTAGTGATCCTGAGCACGAGTATATATAATTTATGGGGTCTGCCACGCCTCCTTATGCCTGTTACATACATTGCACAAAGTTAGTATACCTTTTTTTGACCATTTTCAATGGTCGAAGGGTATAATTAACATTTTTTCGTCTCTGTAAGAAAATCAAAAATGAACAATTAACAGTTTTATCTTTTAAATTTATTTAAATGTTAATGAAATAATGTAATTATTTCACGAGCCCCTGTTCAGTCTGGTAGTTTAATCTCAGTGATTTCGAATTTTTTTTTAATTCATTCTGAGAGTCCAAGTCTACTTCTCAATATAATGAATCTTGCAGATGGTAACGGTTTAGAAGGTATATCAGCAAGTTGTAAGTTTACTTTCAACTTGTTCTCTTGTAAAATGATATGTAATGTCTATGTGCTTAGTTCTCTTGTGGCAAGTTGGGTTATTTGCAATGCTAATACAACCTTGATTATCATCATAGATATCTATTGGTCCATTTAATTCTAGTTTAATTTCAACCAATAAAGACTTGAGCCATAAGGCTTCTTTAACACATTCAAATAAGGCCATGTACTCTGCTTCGGTGGATGAAGCTGCAACAGATTTTTGTTTCATGGAGTACAACTCCATGAAATAAAACAACTTTCAAACATTTTAAATAAATATCCAGTTGTACTGCTTTTGTTAATCTCATTTCCTGTCCAATCAGAATCAATCCAATAAGAATGTTACTAAACTGTACATTTTTCTCAAACCTCAATCTCAAATCAACAGTTCCTTTTAAATACCTTAAAACTCTTTTAAGATATTGCCATAATTCCTTATTGTTATTATTCGTATATCGACTTTTAATACTTATTTGTACTTAAGTCTGGACGAGTACATAACATGATGTACATTACACAACCATTCAAGTTTCTACATGGTTCCCCACATGATTCTTCAGATTGTAGAGCCTCATAGTTAAGTTTGCTTGGGAGAGGTGTACTAACTGCATTCAGTTTTCCATATTAAACTTTCTTAACACATTCTTTATATACCATTTCTTCTTTGACCATTTCAATGGGTATAAAAATGTATGCGTGTGAGGAGATTTGAACCATGGACCTCAAAAAACTCTTACTATGCAATATGCAACTATAACCGCTCTGCAATTAGCGCATAATTATTAGAATCGGCAAAGTTGCTATGAAACCATTCAACTTTTCGTACAAGACAAAAACTAATACCAACTCATTTGCCTTAAAATTCTTTTTAAGAAAATGCATTTAATACTAAACTTAAAATATTTTAAGTGCTTGAAAAAAGTAATATCCAAAAGAAACCCACTAGCATCGGGTAGGATTCGAACCCGTATCCTTTCGCTTCACACCACATCCACTCAGCCACTGCATCTATGGTTTTTAGTTTATATAATTGTCGAATTCAATTATAGATTTAATAATGTCAGTACAGCATGAAATAAATAGGCACGTTGTTGTTTCAGTTTTGTTCGTCTCTTTATTGCAAGAACTGCACAAGCTCGCTTTCATAAACCGACTGACGATGCGTAGATCATGAGTACACACGCAAAGCCACTTACCACAAATCAACAAAAGACAGAATGAGGATAAGCTACAATAAGCACTTTATCCTCTCTCTATCCTACTCTGCTATGTAAGAGTATATGTATGCAATGTGACTTTTGTACACATACATACATTCCAACACGCAACCTCAAAAGTTACATTCCTGTAATTTTATTACTAACAAGACCGTGCATGTCGTTCTGGGGAATAGTTTTGATCCAGCATTCGCTGCGAGGAGTTGGGGAAAAAACCCAAGCAGATCAATTGAACATATTATTTACATTAATTCAGTTTTGCAAACAATTTTAAGTAAAAACAAGTTGGAAAGGCTACAACCGAGCGGTCGACAGTAAGATACCCTTCTCCCAATTTTCTAAATCTGTTACAAACGTGTAACCACACTACATGGGCGTGGCATCAAACATTTGAAATAAACTTTATCTGCCTATTATATATAGGAACTTTCATACCAAATTTGGTGTCCTTTGCTTTTTTAATAGCTGAGATCTTTTGTCTTATACAGACGGACAGACGGACAGACAGACGGACATGTCTTAATCGACACGGCTAGTGATCCTGAGCACGAGTATATATAATTTATGGGGTCTGCCACGCCTCCTTATGCCTGTTACATACATTGCACAAAGTTAGTATACCTTTTTTTGACCATTTTCAATGGTCGAAGGGTATAATAAACATTTTTTCGTCTCTGTAAGAAAATCAAAAATGAACAATTAACAGTTTTATCTTTTAAATTTATTTAAATGTTAATGAAATAAAGTAATTATTTCACGAGCCCCTGTTCAGTCTGGTAGTTGAATCTCAGTGATTTCGAATTTTTTTTTAATTCATTCTGAGAGTCCAAGTCTACTTCTCAATATAATGAATCTTGCAGATGGTAACGGTTTAGAAGGTATATCAGCAAGTTGTAAGTTTACTTTCAACTTGTTCTCTTGTAAAATGATATGTAATGTCTATGTGCTTAGTTCTCTTGTGGCAAGTTGGGTTATTTGCAATGCTAATACAACCTTGATTATCATCATAGATATCTATTGGTCCATTTAATTCTAGTTTAATTTCAACCAATAAAGACTTGAGCCATAAGGCTTCTTTAACACATTCAAATAAGGTCATGTACTCTGCTTCGGTGGATGAAGCTGCAACAGATTTTTGTTTCATGGAGTACAACTCCATGAAATAAAACAACTTTCAAACATTTTAAATAAATATCCAGTTGTACTGCTTTTGTTAATCTCATTTCCTGTCCAATCAGAATCAATCCAATAAGAATGTTACTAAACTGTACATTTTTCTCAAACCTCAATCTCAAATCAACAGTTCCTTTTAAATACCTTAAAACTCTTTTAAGATATTGCCATAATTCCTTATTGTTATTATTCGTATATCGACTTTTAATACTTATTTGTACTTAAGTCTGGACGAGTACATAACATGATGTACATTACACAACCATTCAAGTTTCTACATGGTTCCCCACATGATTCTTCAGATTGTAGAGCCTCATAGTTAAGTTTGCTTGGGAGAGGTGTACTAACTGCATTCAGTTTTCCATATTAAACTTTCTTAACACATTCTTTATATACCATTTCTTCTTTGACCATTTCAATGGGTATAAAAATGTATGCGTGTGAGGAGATTTGAACCATGGACCTCAAAAAAACTCTTACTATGCAATATGCAACTATAACCGCTCTGCAATTAGCGCATAATTATTAGAATCGGCAAAGTTGCTATGAAACCATTCAACTTTTCGTACAAGACAAAAACTAATACCAACTCATTTGCCTTAAAATTCTTTTTAAGAAAATGCATTTAATACTAAACTTAAAATATTTTAAGTGCTTGAAAAAAAGTAATATCCAAAAGAAACCCACTAGCATCGGGTAGGATTCGAACCCGTATCCTTTCGCTTCACACCACATCCACTCAGCCACTGCATCTATGGTTTTTAGTTTATATAATTGTCGAATTCAATTATAGATTTAATAATGTCAGTACAGCATGAAATAAATAGGCACGTTGTTGTTTCAGTTTTGTTCGTCTCTTTATTGCAAGAACTGCACAAGCTCGCTTTCATAAACCGACTGACGATGCGTAGATCATGAGTACACACGCAAAGCCACTTACCACAAATCAACAAAAGACAGAATGAGGATAAGCTACAATAAGCACTTTATCCTCTCTCTATCCTACTCTGCTATGTAAGAGTATATGTATGCAATGTGACTTTTGTACACATACATACATTCCAACACGCAACCTCAAAAGTTACATTCCTGTAATTTTATTACTAACAAGACCGTGCATGTCGTTCTGGGGAATAGTTTTTGATCCAGCATTCGCTGCGAGGAGTTGGGGAAAAAACCCAAGCAGATCAATTGAACATATTATTTACATTAATTCAGTTTTGCAAACAATTTTAAGTAAAAACAAGTTGGAAAGGCTACAACCGAGCGGTCGACAGTAAGATACCCTTCTCCCAATTTTCTAAATCTGTTACAAACGTGTAACCACACTACATGGGCGTGGCATCAAACATTTGAAATAAACTTTATCTGCCTATTATATATAGGAACTTTCATACCAAATTTGGTGTCCTTAGCTTTTTTAATAGCTGAGATCTTTTGTCTTATACAGACGGACAGACGGACAGACAGACGGACATGTCTTAATCGACACGGCTAGTGATCCTGAGCACGAGTATATATAATTTATGGGGTCTGCCACGCCTCCTTATGCCTGTTACATACATTGCACAAAGTTAGTATACCTTTTTTGACCATTTTCAATGGTCGAAGGGTATAATAAACATTTTTTCGTCTCTGTAAGAAAATCAAAAATGAACAATTAACAGTTTTATCTTTTAAATTTATTTAAATGTTAATGAAATAAAGTAATTATTTCACGAGCCCCTGTTCAGTCTGGTAGTTGAATCTCAGTGATTTCGAATTTTTTTTAATTCATTCTGAGAGTCCAAGTCTACTTCTCAATATAATGAATCTTGCAGATGGTAACGGTTTAGAAGGTATATCAGCAAGTTGTAAGTTTACTTTCAACTTGTTCTCTTGTAAAATGATATGTAATGTCTATGTGCTTAGTTCTCTTGTGGCAAGTTGGGTTATTTGCAATGCTAATACAACCTTGATTATCATCATAGATATCTATTGGTCCATTTAATTCTAGTTTAATTTCAACCAATAAAGACTTGAGCCATAAGGCTTCTTTAACACATTCAAATAAGGTCATGTACTCTGCTTCGGTGGATGAAGCTGCAACAGATTTTTTGTTTCATGGAGTACAACTCCATGAAATAAAACAACTTTCAAACATTTTAAATAAATATCCAGTTGTACTGCTTTTGTTAATCTCATTTCCTGTCCAATCAGAATCAATCCAATAAGAATGTTACTAAACTGTACATTTTTCTCAAACCTCAATCTCAAATCAACAGTTCCTTTTAAATACCTTAAAACTCTTTTAAGATATTGCCATAATTCCTTATTGTTATTATTCGTATATCGACTTTTAATACTTATTTGTACTTAAGTCTGGACGAGTACATAACATGATGTACATTACACAACCATTCAAGTTTCTACATGGTTCCCCACATGATTCTTCAGATTGTAGAGCCTCATAGTTAAGTTTGCTTGGGAGAGGTGTACTAACTGCATTCAGTTTTCCATATTAAACTTTCTTAACACATTCTTTATATATACTGATTGACTGACACATATCTGACTTTTATTTCTATCAATTTTAATTCCGATAAATTATCGAACTTCTTTTAAGTCAGTCATTCTAAATTTATTTAGAAGGTATGATTTGAATTTAGACATTGTTTCGGATTTACTAGTGGCAACTATTACATCGTTCACATATAATAAAATATAGATATTATCAGAAAAATTTCCTTTATCTAAAATATAGATACAACGATGAACTTTTAGGTTTTCAAATCCAACATCCTTAAGCACATTTTTAAAGAATTCAAACCAGCATCTTGCGGCTTGCTTAGGGTCATAAATAGCTTTATTAAGCTTGCATACTAACCTAACGTTTGAAAATGCTAATGCAAATACCGACCAAACCACGGCCGATCTGTTTGCAAAGTTTTTTCAAACGACTTATTCACCTTCTACACATACTTCTCACTTTTACCCATACAACATTCCAAGTTCGAATGGTATCTTCTCCCCCTTTCTAAACGAAAGCTCCCTTATCAAGGATCTTCACTTAGTTAAGCCAGTATTTTCACCAGGCCCTGACGGTGTTCCCGCTTGTATACTTCGGTTCTGTGCCAACTCCTTAAGTAAGCCTTTGCTCAAACTATTTTCGCTGTCCTTAGAAACTTCACTCTTTCCTTCCATTTGGAAGGAATCTTTTATTATCCCCTTATTGAAGAAGGGCAGCAAGTCTGAAGCAAGCAATTATAGAGGTATCTCTAAATTGTCGGCCATACCTAAATTTTTTGAGAATGTTATAACTCCTCACTTGCAACATTTATGCAGATCCGTTATTTCACCTTTTCAACACGGATTTATTAAACGTCGTTCAACTACGACAAATTTGCTGGAGCTGACATCCTTTGTGGTAAAAGGATTTCAGGAAAATCTTCAAACTGATGTCATTTATACTGATTTCAGTAAAGCCTTTGACTCAGTGAATCATTCCCTTCTGGCACATAAGCTTGACCTTCTAGGTTTCTCACCTAAATTACTTAGTTGGATTGTAAGCTATCTGACTGACAGAACTCAAAGAGTCCTCTTTAAAAACAGCCTCTCAATTCCACTTCATGCCACATCTGGCGTTCCTCAAGGGAGTCATCTCGGCCCCCTACTTTTTACGCTTTTCATCAATGACCTGCCTTTGGTTATACGTAACTCTCGTACTCTCATGTACGCAGATGATGTAAAGCTTTGTTATCAATTTAAAGAAGACCACTGTCACTCACACTTACAAGACGACCTAAATAGCTTTCATTCGTGGTGTTGTGCCAATTTTTTAAACCTGAATAGCTCTAAATGCAAGCTGATGACATTCTCTCGAGCCAGTCCAATGTATACTTCTTATTCTCTTTGTGGTTGTGTCTTGGAAAGAATTACCCTTGTTGATGATTTGGGGGTCCGTTTGGACCGAAAACTAAAGTTTTCCAATCATATTTCTAATATGGTCAATAAAGCCATGGGTGTCCTTGGCTTTATTAAGAGATGGTCTAAGGAATTTGACGATCCTTATCTTACAAAGACCCTCTACATCTCACTTGTTCGTCCTATTCTTGAATACGGTTCATGCGTATGGTGTCCCCAGTACACCATTCATAAAGAACGCATCGAGTCCGTACAAAAGAACTTTTTACTTTTTGCCTTACGTGGCCTTAACTGGGATGAAAATTTAAGACTGCCTTCATATAACAATAGACTCTTATTATTAAATTTGCCTTCCCTAACTAATCGCAGAACCATGCTAGGGGTATTATTTATTAACAACCTTCTGCAAGGTGACATTGACAGTGAAGCCCTTGTAAGACAGCTTCACTTCTCTGTCCCATGCAGAAGTACTCGTAATTATCTTCCACTAATTCTTTTTTATTGTAGATCGAACAATGCACTGCACGATCCGTTCAGGGTATTATGTTCGGACTACAATAAACTTCAACACGTCATAGCTGGCACTAACTCTATTGCTACTTTGAAGTCTTTACCTCTTCTCTATGGTATGGTATGGTATCGTAGGGCTACAGTCGAGTGCTCGACTTTGAGATACCCTTCTCTCAATTTTCTAAGTCCGTTACAAACTTGTGACCACACTCATCATATCAAACAGAGAATTCTGCACAAATACTTCCTCTACATATTGCTTACTCGCTCGAACCCACATAACGACACACGTAAAGAATAAAGTGACGCGACGCAAAGTCTATGTTGACATCAACTGCTCGTTGCAGCGCGCAGGCTTCTGCTCGCAAATATCTGTTAAAAACGTTGACTTGAATAACTCTTGTTGGTGTCTTCAGCTTTTCTAATAGCTGAGATCTGTTGTCTCACACAGACGGAGAGACAGACAGACAGACTAAAACTATTGCCGACAAATACCCCATACCCAATATTGTAGCCATACTTTCAAATCTTGGTAAAGCAAGGTATTTTTCAACGCTTGACCTAAAATCAGGATTTCACCAAATCCTTCTTGCAGAAAAAGATAGAGAAAAAACAGCTTTTTCTGTAGGTAACGGGAAATATCAGTTTTGTAGACTGCCTTTTGGACTGAAAAATGCTCCTAGTATTTTCCAAAGGGCTATTGACGATGTGCTTAGAGAAAAGATCGGAAAATCATGCTATGTTTACGTTGATGACGTAATCATTTTTTCAGAAAGCATGGAAGAGCACGTGAAATTCTGTTTGAAATTATGAGTGTGGTTACACGTTTGTAACAGATTTAGAAAATTGGGAGAATGGTATCTTACTGTCGAGCGCTCGACTGTAGCCATACCCACTTGTTTTTTATTAAATACGTCACACAATAATGTGTGATCAATAATTTCTACATAGAAGTTTTTATTATCAATAGTTGAGGGCATAATCGGACCGCATACATCCGAATGAATTACAAATAGTGGGCGTTCAATATTATCTTTATTTTTCTTGTTTTTTAAATTTTAGTCTTGATTTCTATCCGTTAATACACGCCTCACATAATTTACTACTATTTACTTGTACGTTTTTTATAAGTTCACTATCTTCAAACAAGCCATCTCGTTTAATTTCTAAGAATTTTTCAACACTTATATGTCCCAATCTTTCATGCCACAAGCGATACTCTGCATCATTTGCAGATGTATATATTTTACTATTTAAATTAATTTTATCACTCGGTACATTATACTCACATACTCCTTCAAATACCAAGTTACCGTTCTTCATTACTTTAATGCCATCCATATTAAATTATACGGACATTCCAGTATCTATCATCTTCTTTACGGATAGCAAATTGTGCGGGATTTCCTTACAATACAGCACGTTATGTAATGTAATGTTGTTTCCAGAATTGTTAAGTTTAACTTGTCCTTTCGCAGTAGCATAAACAAACTCTCAACGCTTTGCAATCTCAATAGCCACATTTACATTAAATTCTCATACTCAAAAAATAAATTAATATCATTCACAAGGTAATCTGATGACCCCGAATCTAATATAAAATTAACTTCGTCTGGTTTTTCAGTGCAATTTGCTAATTTCACCATAAGCGCAAATGCGCATTTTTGCTGCATTGCTATGTTTCTCTCTAACTTCTGCATTCATCAGAAATGTAAACGCACGTTCTGGCTGTGTTTCTGTCGCCATCTGAGCCTGTCTCTCTCTAACATTATTTCCATCGGGAACATTCTCGTTTCCTGCCTGCCTTTTTAAAAGAAAGCAATCTTTCTTTATATGACCCAATTTCATGCAATGAAAACATTTTAGTTTGGACTTCTTCTTAAAAGGTTTCTTCATTAATTTCATGGCTTTATTTTTGTATGTATTTTCCCTAGGCTCTCGACTGCCTATAGCTTGCAGCACTTCACTTGTGTCTTTGTTAATTCCTTTTAACTTTATTTCGAGTAGCCGTGTCTTAACAAAGTCTAATGGCAAACTGCTCTCAGTAATAGTTTCTATAGCTGTTATTACTCTTTTATAGTTAGTCGAAAGTGTATTAGGTAGGTGAGCAATTTTGTCCATTTCGTCCAACTTGGCTCCAGCCGCAGACAGTTGAGATGCCAAACTTTTACGCTCATAAATAGTATCCAATTTTTCAAAAATCTGCTTTGCCGTATTTTATTGTTGGCAAAACTTCAAAAATAAACACTCAAATATTCTATTATCCCCTTTGCATTTTTTTTACCCGTTTTACTTCCTCGCTTATAGTGCCCTTACTCGGAACTTCTAAATTGAATGTTTTTCACCGTTAAACGGTTTTCTATTCCTCTTTCCTTTATCCAAGTTTTTTTTTTTTTTTTCTTTTGACTTTTGACTACTTGTCGTCGGTAAGGTAAAACTAACTGTTCTTTTTTCTTCTTCTTCTTCTTCTTCTTTGTTCCTCCGTTTGCTTTGCGCTTCTTAGAATCACTTTTCGTTGCTGTACTGTTTTAACACTTATACACAACCAAAAATTGTTCGCCGTTTCTGTGTATCGTTATACATTGGTACATATGTATGTTTTTCATAAAACGATATGTATTGGTGTTCGATAAATACATATATTTAAATAAGAAAATTCACTGTTTATTTCATTTAATTTTTATACTTTTCGACCATTGAAAATGGTCAAAAAAGGGTATACTAACTTTGTGCAAATTGTATGTAACAGGCATAAGGAGGCGTTGCAGACCCCATAAAGTATATTCTTGCTCATGATCCCTAGCCGAGACGATTGAGAAATGTCCGTCTGTCTGTCCGTCTGTATGAGACAACAGATCTCAGCTATTAAAAAAGCTAGAAACACCAAATTTGGTATGGAGGTTCCTATATATAATAGGCACAGCATCTTTTATGCATCTACTATAAAATTGCAATTATGATATGTGCAAATAAATTTGGTGTTCACACGGACGGACGGACAGACAGACAGACAGACTATATCGGACTTGGCTATATCGACTCGGCTATTGATACTGATCAAGAATATATATACTTTATGGGATTGGAAATGTCTCCTTCTACCTGTTACATACTTTTCCGGTTGGAACAAAGTTATAATACCCTTCTACTCTATGAGTAGCGGGTATAAAAATTTAATAGAGAATTTTGTTATCCATTCCACACTGAAATACGCTTTTCATTTCCTAGTGAACGGACGTGTTTTTTCTGCGCTTTGATTTTTCGGCTTTGTTATTAAAAACAACCGGTGTTTTTACGTAAATAAACTTTAAACCCGAAGTTTACCTATAGCCCGTTCACGACGCGTGTGCATGCTCTGTAAATTAGTCAAACTAATCTGTGTTTGCTAATTTTAGATTCTATTTTTTTTTCTGTTTTGTGCATCGGTTCTGCATAGTTTGGTACATTTCGTTCTATCTATTCTCTTTTCGGTAAGCGACGTAATTGTTAGTGTTGTTTGTCACCGCTAATTTTTGTCTCTCCTTACCTCTCTTAATTCTTTGAGCGTGCTTAAGCTGCTCTCACGCTTTGCCGCTCTAGCACTTGTCTTTTTTATTACATTTGCTCTTTCTGATCTCTGCCCTTTACTCGCGTTAATTTCTCTCTCTTGCGCTCATCCCTTTTCTTGTTTTGGTTTTGTTTTCTTTTTGGCTGATTTTGTTTTTACAGTAGGTGTCCCCTATAATGGACGTTTTAATTTGTTTCAAGAAATCCTGCCTTAAGCAGGTGACTGCCGCCCAGGCAAGCATCTCGTGTTGGCTATGTGACAACGTAGTACACGCGAAGTGTGCTGAATATACTGGCCCGACAGCTGACGCCGTAGCCAAGTGCACTGGGTTGCGTTATTGCTGTGATGTGTGGAGAGAGGTGGAGAACGAAATGTGTTCGTTTATGCGTCAAACGAAGACTGGATTTGGGGAACTGTTTGGAAGTTTTCGTAAACTTTGCGACCAGTTCTCTGTGCTTGATTCGTCTTTCAATAACCTTAAGTTATTGAATGAATCACCAAAGCGTAGGAAATCCTCGCGAAATCAAAGGCTTTAGTTAGCGCCACCCATCTCCCTCTAATTGACCAGCCAAGCACGCCAGTGACCCAGCCGTTAATTTCGTTCACCAATCCCCCAATAGTAACGAGGTCTTCGGCTCAATCGGTTTCGCTTCCTGATAATGTCATTGAGTGTGTGCAACCTGTGACGCCCATAATTTCCGACAAGTCCGCTGTGGTATCGTTGCCTGCGCCACAGTTAATAGTTTTACCGAAGGCGTGTTCAAGTTCTGGTTTACCAGAAAAGAACCTATGCTCTAGAGTTATACCAGAGGCGCCTAAAAAGATTCTAGGTGTTCCACAAAGGAAACAAATTTTTGTTTCCAGGCTTGGCCCTGACCTCACATCAAATAATGTAACAGCCTATATATTTAAGGCAAAATTCCTTCCTTGGATATTAAAGTGGAAAAATTCAAGTTTTCTTATTAGAGGGACATACTGTATCATCCTTCAAAATAAGTCGATTCCACTATCAATTCGGAACTTTTACTACCGGAGATTCAACTTGGTATTAAATTCCTCTGTGTAAAATTACACTTTCCCGGCTTTTCTCATTATATAACCTGTTCCTATATTCCGCCGTCATCTATTTGCAACATTTGTCTGCAATAAAGACTATATTTAATCTGTTATCAGACAGAGATCACCTTTCAGTTCTTGAGGACTTTAATAT
Organism: Zaprionus tsacasi; assembly: GCA_018904105.1. Taxonomy (NCBI): domain Eukaryota; kingdom Metazoa; phylum Arthropoda; class Insecta; order Diptera; family Drosophilidae; genus Zaprionus; species Zaprionus tsacasi. The sequence continues at coordinate 28,763 of JAEIFR010000140.1, forward strand.
CGCTGATTGTAATTGGACAATGAGTGTTGATTCAAAATCTCTGCTGCCCTCTCGGCACCACGACCTTTTTGACGGTCTGTTTGATATGTCATTGTCGCAGGTCAATCATATTTTAAACTGCAGTAACAGATCGTTAGACTTATGCTTTGTCTCCGATCCATCTAGAGTGAATTTAGTCAAGACTCAACCACTTTCTTTCCCAGAAGATCCTTACCATCCTACTCTGGAAGTGTCTTTTGATTTTGGGGTTTGTATGGATAAACCTGAACAACTGTGTAAACGCATACGCTGCTTTAGAAAAGCAGACTTTAATTTATTGAACTCCTTTCCCAATTTGATTGATCGGAATTGTATGTGTCTACTGATATTTCAGTAGCGACCAATATTTTTTATAAAATAATTCATACATTCTTTGATATTTGCGTTCCGTGCTTTTATTCATCATCCTCGATTAAGCCGCCATGGTTTACAAGAGAGTTGTCAAGGTTAAAAAATGTACTGTCAAGCCTTTACAAAAAATTTAAATGTAGTAACTCGCCCTTAGCCCTTTTCACGCTACTTAAGCGCACGGTCAGACTTTACAGTCTTTAACGCGAAATGTTATAAAAACTATTTAGCTCGTTGTAAGGTTCAGTTCATTCATCACCCCAAACAGTTTTATAGTTTTGTTAACACGAAGCGTAAGTCTTCCGCATTTTCTACTAACTTAACGTTTGAAAATGCTAATGCAAATATCGACCAAACTTTGGCCGATCTGTTTGCAAAGTTTTTTCAAACGACTTATTCACCTTCTACACATACTACTCACTTTTACCCGTACAACATTCCAAGTTCGAATGGTATCTTCTCCCCCTTTCTAAACGAAAGCTCCCTTGTCAAGGATCTTCATTTAGTTAACCAAGTTTTTTCATCAGGCATTGACGGTGTTCCCGCTGGTATACTTCGGTTCTGTGCCAACTCCTCCTTGTCAACTACGAGGGTCGTTTGATAAGTCCGTGACTTTTGTATTTGCCGCGCACCTGCTCTAAATACAACACTGCTCCTGTCAGCAGTTATCGATTAACAGCTGACTGTAAAATTTTGAGAAAGCTGCGTTTTTTGGTTTGCGTTTTATAGGCATTGAAAGCAGACGATCTCGTGAATTTTAACGAAAATGGAAAAAGTGAATTTCGTGTGCTAATTAAGCATTATTTTTTGCGTAAAAATCCATCACCGAAACCAAGGAAAGACTTGATAAATATTATGGGGACTCTGCACCATCAATTTCAATGGTTAAGAAATGGTTTACTGAGTTCCGTTGTGGTCGTACCAGTACAAGTGATGCCGAACGTTCAGGTCGCCCAAAGAGGTCGTCATGCCAGAAATCGTCGACAAAATCCATGGAATGATATTGGATGATCGGAGAATGAAAGTGCGTGAGGTAGCTGAGGCTGTAGGCATCTCAACTGAACGGGTACATCACATTTTACATGAATATTTGGACATGAAAAGCTTTCCGCGCGATGGGTGCCGCGATTGCTCACACACGACCATAAGCGCAACCGTGTGACCATTTCAAGGAGTGTTTGGCGATGTTCAACCGCAATCCAAACGAATTTTTGCGCCGTTTCGTTACCGTAGACGAAACATGGATCCACCACACCACACCAGAGACCAAAGAACAATCAAGACAGTGGGTTTCTCCGGGTGAACGTGCACCAAAGAAGGCCAAGGTGGGTCTGTCGGCCAACAAGGTCATGGCCACAGTTTTTTGGGATGCACAAGGTATCATTCACATCGATTACCTTGAAAAGGGTAAAACGATCACCGGCGAATATTATTCAGAGCTTTTGGACAGATTCGATATTGATTTGAAGCAGAAACGACCGCATTTGGCGAAAAAAAGTGCTGTTCCATCAGGACAATGCACGGGTGCACGCGTGTAGTCAGCATGGCAAAATTTCATAAATTGGGCTACGAACTGCTACCCCATCCAGCATATTCTCCAGATTTAGCCCCTGTGACTATTTTTTGTTTCCAAACATGAAGAAATGGCTCGGGGTAAGAGATTCGGGTCAAATGAAGAGGTCATCACACAAACAAACGACTATTTTGAGGGCCTTGAGAAAACCTATTATTTGGAAGGAATAAAAAAATTGGAAAAACGCTGGACTAAATGTATAGAGCTAAAAGGAGATTATGTTGTTCTTTGACGAAAAAAATATATTTTATTCAAAAAGTCACGGACTTATCAAACGACCCTCGTATTTTCGCTGTCCTTAGAAACTTCACTCTTTCCTTCCATTTGGAAGGAATCTTTTATTATCCCCTTATTGAAAAAGGGCAGCAAGTCTGAAGCAAGCAATTATAGAGGTATCTCTAAATTGTCGGCCATACCTAAATTTTTCGAGAATGTTATAACTCCTCACTTGCAACATTTATGCAGATCCGTTATTTCACCTTTTCAACACGGATTTATTAAATGTCGTTCAACTACGACAAATTTGCTGGAGCTGACAACCTTTGTGGTAAAAGGATTTCAGGAAAATCTTCAAACTGATGTCATTTATACTGATTTCAGTAAAGCTTTTGACTCAGTGAACCATTCCCTTCTGGCACATAAGCTTGACCTTGTAGGTTTTACACAAAAATTACTTACTTGGATTGTAAACTATCTGACTGACAGAACTCAAAGAGTCCTCTTTAAAAACAACCTCTCAATTCCACTTCATGCCACATCTGGCGTTCCTCAAGGGAGTCATCTCGGCCCCCTACTTTTTACGCTTTTCATCAATGACCTGCCTTTGGTCATACGTAACTCTCGTACTCTCATGTACGCAGATGATGTAAACCTTTGTTATCAATTTAAAGAAGACCACTGTCTCTCACACTTACACGCTGACCTAAATAGTTTTCATTCGTGGTGTTGTGCCAATTTTTTAAACCTGAACAGCTCTAAATGCAAGCTGATGACATTCTCTCGAGCCAGTCCAATGTATACTTCTTATTATCTTTGTGGTTGTGTCTTGGAAAGAATCACCCTAGTTGATGATTTGGGGGTTTGTTTGGACCGAAAACTAAAGTTTTCCAATCATATTTCTAATATGGTCAAAAAAGCTATGGGTGTCCTTGGCTGTATTAAGAGATGGTCTAAGGAATTTGACGATCCTTATCTTACAAAGACCATCTACATCTCACTTGTTCGTCCTATTCTTGAATATGGTTCATGCGTATGGTGTCCCCAGTACACTATTCATAGAGAACACATCGAGTCCGTACAAAAGAACTTTTTACTTTTTGCTTTACGTGGCCTTAACTGGGATGAAAATTTAAGACTGTCTTCCTATAACAATAGACTCTTATTATTAAATTTTCCTTCCCATTGACAGTGAAGCCCTTGTAAGACAGTTTCACTTCTCTGTCCCGTGCAGAAGTACTCGTAATTATTTTCCACTAATTATTCCTTATTGTAGATCGAACTATGCACTGCAAGATCCGTTCAGGGTATTATGTTCGGACTACAATAAACTTCAACACGTCATAGCTAGCACTAACTCTATTGCTGCTATGAAGTCTTTAATTCTTCTCTATCTAGCACGTAATCAGTAATATTATTTCCTCGATATTCTTTTTATTGCATGCATATTCTATCTCCTATCCGCGTTTTCTATGTTTATCGCGTTATTTCCTTTCGCGTGTCTATTCGCATTTTTACCGCGTTTCCGTATCGTCCGTTATACGACGGTGCCTCTCGGTCGGTTAGGCGGGAGGTGGACTTCGTCTGGGTTCCGCGCGCAACAAGCATCGGCTTGGTGTCGTTGGACCACTTGTTAATACATTCATTTTATTCAACGTCCAAAAAAAAAAAAAAAAATATGTCGGCTTAATTTAAGGTAATCTGCAGATGTGAACACAGCGGATAGTTAAAGGTGGTCGAAATCTCCACATGGTAAGTTGGGTGTAGAGGGAGGCCATCGAAATTGGTCCTCCTAAGAGGGAATTGTCTTGTTGTCTGCTTCTCTCATCTTTTATAACTTGAACCTAAGATAGGTCTATCTCCGTCTACGATTTTATTTTATTTGTCTCAATATCACAATCGGACACAAGTATAGTAGACAGAGTGCGGCATTGTGGCTGCATTAGTCGCGTGGCCGTTACAAGGTCTCTGTTCCTTCCCGACTAACGAAAAATTATAGTCCAATACCTCTTCCTAGTTGTAGGTCGAACTCGTAAAGATCGTAACAATAGCTTTTTCTAGAAATAACGATTTCATGGAACTATCGATATAGCTTCATTATTTCAATTTACAAAGTTCTTATTTCAATCGTTTGTTATTTAAATTTTGTACAAGCCAATTAAAAATTATATATACTGCCATTTTTGGCGTAAACCTTGCTGCGGGGACAGCGTTGTTTTCTACGATGAGAACCAACATTTAATGTTATTGTAGCTTGATGTCCATTTTCTGCGTTGCTGCAGCAGACTGAAGTACTCTTGTGATCACCGCTGCCAAAACGAATGGTGAAGTGCAACAATCCATTTCCATCGATTCATTGACAGTTTAATTGTAGAATCGTTACATCGCTCAGTCAATGAGTTTAGGAGGTCTTCCAAATAAAAAAAATTATTGCATTATATCAAGATAATTCTGCACTTTCCCCACGTTCAAATCAGACACCAGTTTCAGATGACAGGCCTTTGTGAGAAAACAGACAAAGACGCATAAGAACATCTTTTCCGCGCTGCGCGGAACTCAATTACCACGTAGTAAATAAGGCATAAACAATTTGTTTGATTTTATTTATTTCTGTCTTATCTAAAATGAGTTTTGGAATAGCATTAATTTTGGCAACCAGTGTACTTATAATGTCACTTAGGTGACGAAGTAATAAATTTATTTATATCTTGTAATTTCTTTATTTCTTCTTCATTGTTATGTATTTTTGTGTAGATTGTATTTTGAATTTTTTCGAAGAAGTTTTTAATAAAATCCTGTTCATTGTTAATGTATCTTGTTAAGTTTTTGAACCATAGGTGAATTTTGTCATTGCACGAGTTCTGTATTTTGAAGTTATCTGAGATAGTGGTGGACTGGCTTTTTATTTAATTTCTGTTAATTTCTGTTTCTATATTCTGTGCGTTATTGGCGTCCATGTTGCCAGTGACGGGTTAGGTAGTTTAGTCCCTAACCCGTTAATATAACCTCTTTTGTGGCGTGAAAATTCTGTTAGTGCGTCTATTTTACTTTGAGTTTGGGCGTGTTTAGCATTTAGTTTTGATATAGAGTCGGTGAGTGTTTCATCGTGTCTTAGGGTATCGATAGTATGGTATTGTTTACGGGTACACTGATTTGTGCAACCGGCTTATTTCCGTATTTATTTTGCTTGAAAGCAAGGATTTGAGTTTATTAATTTTAATTGTGCCGCTGCACTTTTTACATGTTTGTTGAGAAGAGACTGTGGTTCAACTGATTTGAGTTAGACTTAACAGCTGCTAACATAAGACTTAACAGGTGCTTAGCATAAATTAAACAGATGTTTAGAACATAGATTTGGACAGCTGATTCTAATCGTGTGGCAACTTTGAGCAATTAGATAAAGTCATCTGCCGCCAACATACTCCCACCATTGGAAGGATTAACTTTCAATCGATTTGGTCTTGATTGGCAGCACTGCTATCTTGGCGATGGCTCTATTTGTTAATCCTGTGGCTGTGCGTATGACTACTACTCTGACTGTGCCGTCGTCTCCAGCTATTGTGCTTTCTATTCGTCCGAGAGGCCACTTGAGCGGAGGCGCGGTTTCTTCCTTCAACAGCACGATGTCTCCAGGATGAATGTTTGGCTTGCGAGAGCTCCATTTGATGCGCTCCTGTAGCGCAGAGAGATACGAGATACTCCATTTCTGCCAATAAGTCTGTTGCATGTGGCAAACACGCTGCCAGCGACTGAGGCGATCCATGTTAAGGTGTGTCACGCTCGTCTCATAGATGTTCTCATTTGCTTCGCCCCAAAGAAAGTGACCAGGTGTGAGAATGTCTAGGTCGTTTGGATTCTCTGAAATATAACATAGAGGCCTTGTGTTCAACATAGCTGAGTTTTGACAGATGAGCGTGCGAAGCTCATGAAATGTGAGGGTTGATTTGCCAACGATGCGATAGAAATGGTGCTTCGCTTCTTTGACAGCAGCTTCCCATAACCCGCCAAAATGCGGAGATTGGTGGAATGAAGTGCCAATTAATTCCGAGGGCGAGGCCGCCATTGACAATTTGCTGGCGCTGAGGTTCGCTGAGGAAAAGATCCTTAAACTCCGCTAGCTCGTTTCGAGCGCCGTCCAAATGTCTCGTGGTTTCCCTCGAAGACTGACGAAACGTTTAAGAGCAGCGATGAATGAAGGTGTCGATAGGTCCTCCACGAGCTCTAGATGGCATGCTTTTGTTGAGAAGCAAATGAATATTGCTATGTAGCATTTTGTGGCCGCACGATTTCTCACTTCTGATTTTGGGAAGAAGGACCCGTAAAAATCTATTCCGGTTACATAAAATGTAGGGCTGGGTGTTACGCGGTCCGCTGGTAGTGGAGCCATTACTTGCTGCAGTGTGTTAGGTCGAGCGCGAAAGCAACGAATGCATTTGTTGACAATACTAGAGACAGCTTTGATTCCTCCTATGGGCCAATAGCGTTGCCTTATGTTTGCAAGTAGGCATTGCGGACCAGCGTGATGAAATTGAATGTGGTGATGCATGATGATTGACTGCGTCACAGGATGCTGTTTTTGCAGCCTTCCTCCAACTCGCATAAGTCCTGTAGAGCCCATGAATGGTTGCAAAGATTTCAGCAAATTTCTTCCAGGCAGCGACTTGCTCTCTCTGTGTGCTTTGTAGTCCCTGACAATATGATTCTTCTGGATGCTTCGAATCATGAGATGAGTACCCGATTTCATTTCCTGCAGTGTCCCTTTTGCTTTGGGGAGTCCCTTGTCACGAATCGATGTACATACGCAAATATTTGCTGCAACTTTGCAAAGGAGTTGTGAAACTTGCAATCAGTTGCGATGTATTTGTGTGACTTAGAAATGAGGACTCTGCTTCAACGCTCTGGAAGTTCCACTGATGGGACTACCGTTTTCGGCCATTTTGACGTGGGAAGGCGCAAAAAGGATGGTCCATAATGCCATAGTTGCGAGTTGATTAGTTCAAGAGGTGTGCATCCTCGCGATAGGATATCAGCTGGGTTCAGTTGTGAAGTGACATGATGCCATGCCATGCCTCTCGTAAGGTCCTGAATTTGCGTTACACGATTTTCCACAAACACATTGTAGTTTGAAGGAGAGTCGCGCATCCATGCTAACGCTACTGTTGAATCTGTCCAGCAATGATATTCACATTTGAATGAAATGTCCTTGATATGAGTTCCCATAGGATTAGTGCAGAAAAAAGTTCATGTTTAGGAATTGAGCACTGCAAATGCGTTGAGTAGTCTCCATCGATTTCAGATCTCACGTAGATACATGCTCCATACGCTGATCTACTGGCATTGAAGAAACCGTGGATTTCATATTTTCCTGCAGGTGCCATGACGAAACGTGGAAACTTGAGGCTGTGAACAAAGGATAACTGCGATGTTATTTCCGTCCATGCTGAATGAAGTTGCTGCGGAAGGCTCTCATCCCAATCGATGTTTTCCTTCCAGAGTGCTTGCATGAACAGTTTCATCCGTGTGATGATAGGCGAGATGAGTCCCAGTGGGCCGATAATACCCTGCGGTCCGTTAAAGATAATGTCAGTGAAGTTGAAAAGCAGAAAGTCAGATGCGGGGTCCCAGGCTAAGCCGAGCGCCTTGGTAATACTTGTGCCATCGTGAAACTGCATAAGCTTTTCGCAATCAGTTTCGGTTTCACCGTCAAGAGCGGCAGGTACATTCGAGCACTTCCTTATTGAATAAAAGGTCATTAAGAGATGCGCCACTTGTAGTTTTTGCTGATCCGTCAAAAACTACGCGTAACTTTGTGGACGTGCTGTCCGGTTTTTCTACACAGTGGTAAGGCAAATAAAAACGAGGTCCGTCATGATGACTCGAGGCTAATGACATGTGTCCTAGGTCGATGTCTTCCTGAAGAAATGCTCTTTCAGCTGTCGATTCCTCTAAAGCCTGGACTCGAGTGACTTGAAGCGCCTCAAGGCACGATGAAATGAGTCTCCAAGGGTGTCCAGATCCTCCTTTGCTGGTAAGCGCACTGAGTATTGTCCAGTCTCCAGACGCGTCTAGCTTTTCAGGAACAAGTTTTCACAAATCATGTCTTCCTCCGTGGCTGTTGATGTGGAGCCATACCAACTGTCAATTTCCCAAAATCGTTTGACTATATCAGTCAGGTTGCCATCCTCTGGAGATTCCTTGGGTACGGCTGCTAACGCATGATGCTTGATGGGCTGAGATAATGCTCCTGAAACGATCCATCCAAGCCTTGTTTTTTGAAAAATTGGCAAGTGTCTGGCTATGTGAGTCTGTCCAACACAAAGTATTTCGAAGAACAGGCCAGCACCAAGTAATACGTCGACTCGCTGCAATTTGTAGAACGATGGATCGGCGAGTGCTATGTTCTTCGGGATATTCCAGCTGGTTATGTCGATTCCGATATGAGGGTGGTAGTCCGTGATCGTCCGTGTGACAACGGCCGAGAATGCTGTGCTGTATTTCCGATCAAGCGATTGAGCAGCGAGATCGTCTGCTGCGTTTGACGACAGAGAAGCTTCACCTGTTCCGGAAATTGAAACTGCTGACTTTCGTGTGACCAGCTGCAATTGGTTGGCCAGTCTACTAGTGACGAAATTTAATTGTGATGCTGAATCGAGCAAGGCACGACATGGTATAAAAGTGCCTGCTCTGTTTTTAATGTATATGATGGCTGTGGGCAACAAAACGTAATCAGCTGGCTGCGTTTTTGTGTTCTCAGAAGCATGGTTTGAGCCAGTTGTGATTAGCCTTTGCTGTCGCTCAATTGTTCCATGCTGAGAATTTGGAGCGATTGACGTCGAGGGAATCTGACCTGTTGCAGCAGGGTGTGATGCTTCTGCTGGCAGTGTCTGCAATGTCCAGCTCGACATTGCTGTAAGGCATGATCTTTACGAAGGCAGTTAAAGCATAGATGCATACGCTTGGCTTCATTATAGCGCAGAGACGGAGATAGGTTTGCAAAACGAGGACATTTAGGCAGGAAGTGATGCTTTGAGTCGCATAAATGGCAAGTTTTTGCGTTACTGGTAGAGGCTACAAGTGAATTTCCACCATTCTTCTTGTGTGCAACCTGTAAACTGGCTGATTGCAGTATAGCACCTTCCATGTTCTCCAGCTTGCGACATCTGCGCTCGATAAAGGACGCCATGTTTGACCATTTCGGGATCTTCTCAGATTCCAGAGACCCTTCCCATTTCTCCTGCGCGTTTGCGTCTAGCTTGCGACTTATAATGTTAATAAGTAGGCCATCTGCGATTTGCTCATTTGTTGCTATTGTACCGAGAGCTCGAAGATGAGCCTTTACGTTATCGCTAAGAGCACGTAGGCTCTGTGCAGATCCCTTTTCAACAACTGGCAACCCAAAAATCAACTTGTTATCAAAGCGTCTTATAAGAAGTTCCATTGCCCTTTCGTAATTTTCTTCAGAGGGCTCCAATGACTTGATGGTGTCAATTGCAACACCGCTCAGGCAAGAACGCAGATGCTGTAGCTTTTCAATCTTACTCAGATCCTCGTTGCTACCAACAACTGTGTTGAACATCGCATAGAACTCGCGCAAATCTTTATATTTTCCATTAAATGTTGCCAGTTGCATCTCCAGTAGTCGAGACCTGCGAGTGCAAGTTTGGTTAACATGGTCATTGAATCTGGGAATTGTCGTTGAGTTGAGAGCAATGTGACGAGCCTTGAGTGCATCCAATTGACGAGTGAGCCTTGATTTAACTTCCCAATAAATTTCGGCGAATTCAGTGCGCGTATTCAACGCCAGCTCCAAGAAGTCAAGTTTCTCAAGCGCGGTCTGAGCCTCTACGAATTCAGCCTGCATCTGATTTACGGAGTCGATTCTCACGGAAAAATCGCTCTCTTCAAGATTTTCAATTTCGTCAGATTTGAAGAACTCGAGCATAGAAGTCATGTGACGTTTCACTTGAGAGCATTTTGAGTGATAAACGTCAATAGAACTTGGTTCAGCCATTCTAGTTAGTGTTCACTGTAAC
>JAEIFR010000141.1:0-32645 GCA_018904105.1 Zaprionus tsacasi
AGTACAGGCGAGAATACCTGCGGTCACGGGCGATCTGGACGCACACGATCGATCGGGAGAGGCGTAGCTGGCGAGCGAGGTGCGTGATCGTGCTGACTACCCAGTTGCGGATGGTGGAATACACCGACGAGCGATCTGGGGAGTGCAAGCGAGAAGCACTTGCGGCCACGTGCGCTTCTCACGATAGGCCGCCAGCCAAGCACGCGTGACACGCGACATGTGCACGTGAGCTTCCAGAGGTACCGCGTGGTGGTAGAGTTCACTACCACGTGGTAAATGGGCACACGTACGCAACGTGGGCCATAGATATCGCCTATACCCAGCACATACCCCAGTAATGTATGAACTGCTAGTAAAATCTCTTTACTAAAGTCGTAGTAGTCCTAGTATTTATAAATGTTCTGTAGAGACTCTGGCGGGACTGAGATATGTACCCCAGCCTGAGAAAAACATCCTTACACGGTATAAAACCGAACCCTTTGAAAATAAACGCAATTGTTAATTTTCCAATTCCTAAAACCACAAAAGGAATTAAGTCTTTTCTTAGACTCTGCGGCTTTTACCGTAAGTTCATCCCCAATTTTGCAAAAATAGCAAAACCAATGACACTCAATATAAAAAAAGGAGCAATAATCAATACAGAAGATAACGATTACATGTCCGCTTTCGAAAAACTAAAAGCATCACGTCCGATCCAATACTAATATACCCTAACTTCGAAAAGAAATTTTGCGAGTAATATAGGTGCTGTATTATCTCAAGAGCATAAGCCCATTTGTTTTGCAAGCAGAACTCTTAACGAAAACGAATTCAATTACTCTGCAATAGAAAAAGAACTATTAGCTATAGTATGGGCCACAACATATATTAGGTCTTACCTATTCGGTAGAAAGTTCGAAATATTAAGCGATCACAGGCCACTTGTATGGCTAAGTAACGTAAAAGAACCCAATATGAAATTACAAAGATGAAAGATAAAATTAAATAAATACGATTATAATATCCAATACCTACCTGGTAAGGAAAATCATGTCGTTGTCCAGAGTTCAAATTCAAGAAAACTTCCTAGGAGAATATAACCCAGTTTCCGTTACCACAGCAGCTACTGTGCATAGCGTACAAGAAGACAATCAAAACTACATTTCCTTAACCGAAAGACCCCTCAATTATTATAACAGACAATTAGAATTCTTAAAAGATAATTTTGAAGACGTCCAAATAATAAGATACTTTCATAAAACTAGAATAAAAATTAGTTATAAAGAAATGACCGACACCTTTGCCAAAGACTTAATTAAAGAATACCAGTGGTAAACTAACAGGTATCGAAACATATGCTCAATTTAAAGAAATTATCCTCAAAGCATATAAAGAATTATTACACCCAGGCATAGAAAAACTCACTCTTCAGTTCAAAGAACTTTATTTTTACCCCGATTATCAAAAACTTATCCAAAACATCATAAATGAATTTGAAATCTGTAACATTGCGTAAACCGAACATAGAAGTACAAAATTAGCCCTGGAAAGAACCCCAGAAACTTTCAACCCCAGAGACAAGAATGTCATGGATTTTTTTTTAATAAACAATAAACAATTCCCATCATGTATTGACATTTATTCTAAATACGCCTCCCTGGTAGAACTTAATAGTAGAGATTGGCTTGAAGCTAAAAGGGTATTTTACGTATATTCAAAGACATGGGTAAACCCATAGAAATAAAAGCCGACAAAGACTCCGCCTTCATGTGCACCGCACTCAAGCTCTGGTTAGATTCAGAAGGAGTAACTTTAAACATAACAACGAGTAAAAATGGAATTTCTGATATTGAGAGATTTCATAAAACTGTCAACGAAAAACTAAGAATAATAAGAAGCGAGAATGAACCAGAAAACCAATTCACTAAGTTCGAAAAAATACTTTACGTATACAATCATAAAACAAAACAACACAACTGGTCGAACACCAGCAGACATCTTCATTTACGAAAGTAGACAACTAATTTCAGAGAATCTCCTCTGGTTAGATCAAAAACAACTAACCCCTTTAGAAAGACAGGAAACTTAAGACCAATATATGATAAACATTTTGAAGAAACAAATAGAGGTAGAAAGATAATACACTATAAATCTAAGTTTAAAAAGAACAATCCAGGGAAAGAAAATGTAGTGGCAGATGCACTATCAAGGGCACCAAAGCAAGTTGAAGTTAATTCATTAACAGCAACTCAACATAGTGCTCAAACTTCCGGACACAATCTGATAGCGAGCGTTGAATCTCCGATCAATGTATTTAAGAATCAAATGTTTATACTTAAAGAAAAGCCACCTGATTATAAATTTACCCTCCCATTTCCAACATTCCATAGGCACACAATATCGCAGTTAACATATTCAGACGAAGACCTAATACAAATTTTAAGAAAATACCTATATCCCACAGTCATTAATGGCATCCATACAACAGAAGATATAATGGGTCAGATACAAAAAATTTATCCAGAATATTTTGGATCCTTTAAAGTCAGATTTAGTCAAAATACGTGGGTAGGGCTACAGTCGAACGCCCGACAGTGGGATACCCTTCTCCCAATTTTTAAAATCCGTTACAAACGTGCAACCACACTCATAATTTCAAACAGAAATTTTGCACAAATACTTCTCTACATATAGCTTACTCGCTCACACTGACACAGCGACGCACGTTAAGAGTGACGTCGACGTCGACGTCTACTGCTAAAATAGCGCGCAGGCTGCCGCTCGTACATTTGTACTGAAAACGTTGACTTGAATAACTTCTGTGTTAATAATCCGATCAGATTATAATTTGGAGAATATGTTCGTATGGCATATAGCTTTATACATACCAAAGAACTTTATAAGTTTAATAGTTTGCGTAATAATCACAAATTACAAGCGGGTGTGAGCGTGTCCCCTGACGAGTTTGCGGTGTGGTGCAATACACCACGGAGCGACTTGTGGGAGTACAGGCGAGAATACCTGCGGTCACGGGCGATCTGGACGGCACACGATCGATCGGGAGAGGCGTAGCTGGCGAGCGAGGTGCGTGATCGTGCTGACTACCCAGTTGCGGATGGTGGAATACACCGACGAGCGATCTGGGGAGTGCAAGCGAGAAGCACTTGCGGCCACGTGCGCTTCTCACGATAGGCCGCCAGCCAAGCACGCGTGACACGCGACATGTGCACGTGAGCTTCCAGAGGTACCGCGTGGTGGTAGAGTTCACTACCACGTGGTAAATGGGCACACGTACGCAACGTGGGCCATAGATATCGCCTATACCCAGCACATACCCCAGTAATGTATGATCTGCTAGTAAAATCTCTTTACTAAAGTCGTAGTAGTCCTAGTATTTATAAATGTTCTGTAGAGACCCTGGCGGGACTGAGATATGTACCCCAGCCTGAGAAAAACATCCTTACACGGTATAAAACCGAACCCTTTGAAAATAAACGCAATTGTTAATTTTCCAATTCCTAAAACCACAAAAGGAATTAAGTCTTTTCTTAGACTCTGCGGCTTTTACCGTAAGTTCATCCCCAATTTTGCAAAAATAGCAAAACCAATGACACTCAATATAAAAAAAGGAGCAATAATCAATACAGAAGATAACGATTACATGTCCGCTTTCGAAAAACTAAAAGCACTCATCACGTCCGATCCAATACTAATATACCCTAACTTCGAAAAGAAATTTTGCGAGTAATATAGCTATAGGTGCTGTATTATCTCAAGAGCATAAGCCCATTTGCTATGCAAGCAGAACTCTTAACGAAAACGAATTCAATTACTCTGCAATAGAAAAAGAACTATTAGCTATAGTATGGGCCACAACATATATAAGGTCTTACCTATTCGGTAGAAAGTTCGAAATATTAAGCGATCACAAGCCACTTGTATGGCTAAGTAACGTAAAAGAACCCAATATGAAATTACAAAGATGAAAGATAAAGTTAAATGATTATACGAATACGATTATAATATCCAATACCTAGCTGGTAAGGAAAATCATGTCGTTGTCCAGAGTTCAAATTCAAGAAATCTTCCTAGGAGAAGATAACCCAGTTTCCGTTACCACAGCAGCTACTGTGCATAGCGTACAAGAAGACAATCAAAGCTACATTTCCTTAACCGAAAGACCCCTCAATTATTATAACAGACAATTAGAATTCTTAAAAGATAATTTTGAAGACGTCCAAATAATAAGATACTTTCATAAAACTAGAATAAAAATTAGTTATAAAGAAATGACCGACACCTTTGCCAAAGACTTAATTAAAGAATACCAGTGGTAAACTAACAGGTATCCAAACATATGCTCAATTTAAAGAAATTATCCTCAAAGCATAAAAAGAATTATTACACCCAGGCATAGAAAAACTCACTCTTCAGTTCAAAGAACTTTATTATTACCCTGATTATCAAAAACTTATCCAAAACATCATAAATGAATTTGAAATCTGTAACATTGCGTAAACCGAACATAGAAGTACAAAATTAGCCCTGGAAAGAACCCCAGAAACTTTTAACCCCAGAGACAAGAATGTCATGGATTTTTATTTAATAAACAATAAACAATTCCTATCATGTATTGACATTTATTCTAAATACGCCTCCCTGATAGAACTTAATAGTAGAGATTGGCTTGAAGCTAAAAGGGCTATTTTACTTATATTCAATGACATGGGTAAACCCATAGAAATAAAAGCCGACAAAGACTCCGCCTTCATGTGCACCGCACTCAAGCTCTGGTTAGATTCAGAAGGAGTAACTTTAAACATAACAACGAGTAAAAATGGAATTTCTGATATTGAGAGATTTCATAAAACTGTCAACGAAAAACTAAGAATAATAAGAAGCGAGAATGAACCAGAAAACCAATTCACTAAGTTCGAAAAAATACTTTACGTATACAATCATAAAACAAAACAACACAACTGGTCGAACACCAGCAGACATCTTCATTTACGAAAGTAGACAACTAATTTCAGAGAATCTCCTCTGGTTAGATCAAAAACAACTAACCCCTTTAGAAAGACAGGAAACTTAAGACCAATATATGATAAACATTTTGAAGAAACAAATAGAGGTAGAAAGATAATACACTATAAATCTAAGTTTAAAAAGAACAATCCAGGGAAAGAAAATGTAGTGGCAGATGCACTATCAAGGGCACCAAAGCAAGTTGAAGTTAATTCATTAACAGCAACTCAACATAGTGCTCAAACTTCCGGACACAATCTGATAGCGAGCGTTGAATCTCCGATCAATGTATTTAAGAATCAAATGTTTATACTTAAAGAAAAGCCACCTGATTATAAATTTACCCTCCCATTTCCAACATTCCATAGGCACACAATATCGCAGTTAACATATTCAGACGAAGACCTAATACAAATTTTAAGAAAATACCTATATCCCACAGTCATTAATGGCATCCATACAACAGAAGATATAATGGGTCAGATACAAAAAATTTATCCAGAATATTTTGGATCCTTTAAAGTCAGATTTAGTCAAAATACGTGGGTAGGGCTACAGTCGAACGCCCGACAGTGGGATACCCTTCTCCCAATTTTTAAAATCCGTTACAAACGTGCAACCACACTCATAATTTCAAACAGAAATTTTGCACAAATACTTCTCTACATATAGCTTACTCGCTCACACTGACACAGCGACGCACGTTAAGAGTGACGTCGACGTCGACGTCTACTGCTAAAATAGCGCGCAGGCTGCCGCTCGTACATTTGTACTGAAAACGTTGACTTGAATAACTTCTGTGTTAATAATCCGATCAGATTATAATTTGGAGAATATGTTCGTATGGCATATAGCTTTATACATACCAAAGAACTTTATAAGTTTAATAGTTTGCGTAATAATCACAAATTACAAGCGGGTGTGAGCGTGTCCCCTGACGAGTTTGCGGTGTGGTGCAATACACCACGGAGCGACTTGTGGGAGTACAGGCGAGAATACCTGCGGTCACGGGCGATCTGGACGGCACACGATCGATCGGGAGAGGCGTAGCTGGCGAGCGAGGTGCGTGATCGTGCTGACTACCCAGTTGCGGATGGTGGAATACACCGACGAGCGATCTGGGGAGTGCAAGCGAGAAGCACTTGCGGCCACGTGCGCTTCTCACGATAGGCCGCCAGCCAAGCACGCGTGACACGCGACATGTGCACGTGAGCTTCCAGAGGTACCGCGTGGTGGTAGAGTTCACTACCACGTGGTAAATGGGCACACGTACGCAACGTGGGCCATAGATATCGCCTATACCCAGCACATACCCCAGTAATGTATGATCTGCTAGTAAAATCTCTTTACTAAAGTCGTAGTAGTCCTAGTATTTATAAATGTTCTGTAGAGACCCTGGCGGGACTGAGATATGTACCCCAGCCTGAGAAAAACATCCTTACACGGTATAAAACCGAACCCTTTGAAAATAAACGCAATTGTTAATTTTCCAATTCCTAAAACCACAAAAAGGAATTAAGTCTTTTCTTAGACTCTGCGGCTTTTACCGTAAGTTCATCCCCAATTTTGCAAAAATAGCAAAACCAATGACACTCAATATAAAAAAAGGAGCAATAATCAATACAGAAGATAATGATTACATGTCCGCTTTCGAAAAACTAAAAGCACTCATCACGTCCGATCCAATACTAATATACCCTAACTTCGAAAAGAAATTTTGCGAGTAATATAGCTATAGGTGCTGTATTATCTCAAGAGCATAAGCCCATTTGCTATGCAAGCAGAACTCTTAACGGAAACGAATTCAATTACTCTGCAATAGAAAAAGAACTATTAGCTATAGTATGGGCCACAACATATATAAGGTCTTACCTATTCGGTAGAAAGTTCGAAATATTAAGCGATCACAAGCCACTTGAATGGCTAAGTAACGTAAAAGAACCCAATATGAAATTACAAAGATGAAAGATAAAGTTAAATGAATACGATTCTAATATCCAATACCTAGCTGGTAAGGAAAATCATGTCGTTGTCCAGAGTTCAAATTCAAGAAATCTTCCTAGGAGAAGATAACCCAGTTTCCGTTACCACAGCAGCTACTGTGCATAGCTTACAAGAAGACAATCAAAGCTACATTTCCTTAACCGAAAGACCCCTCAATTATTATAACAGACAATTAGAATTCTTAAAAGATAATTTTGAAGACGTCCAAATAATAAGATACTTTCATAAAACTAGAATAAAAATTAGTTATAAAGAAATGACCGACACCTTTGCCAAAGACTTAATTAAAGAATACCAGTGGTAAACTAACAGGTATCCAAACATATGCTCAATTTAAAGAAATTATCCTCAAAGCATAAAAAGAATTATTACACCCAGGCATAGAAAAACTCACTCTTCAGTTCAAAGAACTTTATTATTACCCTGATTATCAAAAACTTATCCAAAACATCATAAATGAATTTGAAATCTGTAACATTGCGTAAACCGAACATAGAAGTACAAAATTAGCCCTGGAAAGAACCCCAGAAACTTTTAACCCCAGAGACAAGAATGTCATGGATTTTTATTTAATAAACAATAAACAATTCCTATCATGTATTGACATTTATTCTAAATACGCCTCCCTGATAGAACTTAATAGTAGATATTGGCTTGAAGCTAAAAGGGCTATTTTACTTATATTCAATGACATGGGTAAACCCATAGAAATAAAAGCCGACAAAGACTCCGCCTTCATGTGCACCGCACTCAAGCTCTGTTTAGATTCAGAAGGAGTAACTTTAAACATAACAACTAGTAAAAATGGAATTTCTGATATTGAGAGATTTCATAAAACTGTCAACGAAAAACTAAGAATAATAAGAAGCGAGAATGAACCAGAAAACCAATTCACTAAGTTCGAAAAAATACTTTACGTATACAATCATAAAACAAAACAACACAACTGGTCGAACACCAGCAGACATCTTCATTTACGAAAGTAGACAACTAATTTCAGAGAATCTCCTCTGGTTAGATCAAAAACAACTAACCCCTTTAGAAAGACAGGAAACTTAAGACCAATATATGATAAACATTTTGAAGAAACAAATAGAGGTAGAAAGATAATACACTATAAATCTAAGTTTAAAAAGAACAATCCAGGGAAAGAAAATGTAGTGGCAGATGCACTATCAAGGGCACCAAAGCAGGTTGATGTTAATTCATTAACAGCAACTCAACATAGTGCTCAAACTTCCGGACACAATCTGATAGCGAGCGTTGAATCTCCGATCAATGTATTTAAGAATCAAATGTTTATACTTAAAGAAAAGCCACCTGATTATAAATTTACCCTCCCATTTCCAACATTCCATAGGCACACAATATCGCAGTTAACATATTCAGACGAAGACCTAATACAAATTTTAAGAAAATACCTATATCCCACAGTCATTAATGGCATCCATACAACAGAAGATATAATGGGTCAGATGCAAAAAATTTATCCAGAATATTTTGGATCCTTTAAAGTCAGATTTAGTCAAAATACGTGGGTAGGGCTACAGTCGGACGCCCGACAGTGGGATACCCTTCTCCCAATTTTTAAAATCCGTTACAAACGTGCAACCACACTCATAATTTCAAACAGAAATTTTGCACAAATACTTCTACTACATATAGCTTACTCGGTCACACTGACACAGCGACGCACGTTAAGAGTGACGTCGACGTCGACGTCTACTGCTAAAATAGCGCGCAGGCTGCCGCTCGTACATTTGTACTGAAAACGTTGACTTGAATAACTTCTGTGTTAATAATCCGATCAGATTATAATTTGGAGAATATGTTCGTATGGCATATAGCTTTATACATACCAAAGAACTTTATAAGTTTAATAGTTTGCGTAATAATCACAAATTACAAGCGGGTGTGAGCGTGTCCCCTGACGAGTTTGCGGTGTGGTGCAATACACCACGGAGCGACTTGTGGGAGTACAGGCGAGAACACCTGCGGTCACGGGCGATCTGGACGGCACACGATCGATCGGGAGAGGCGTCGTGAGTGGGTGATAGCTGGCGAGCGAGGTGCGTGATCGTGCTCACTACCCAGTTGCGGATGGTGGAATACACCGACGAGCGACCTGGGGAGTGCAAGCGGGAAGCACTTGCGGCCACGTGCGCTTCTCACGATAGGCCGCCAGCCAAGCACGCGTGATACGCGACATGTGCACGTGAGCTTCCAGAGGTACCGCGTGGTGGTAGAGTTCACTACCACGTGGTAAACGGGCACACGTACGCAACGTGGGCCATAGATATCGCCTATACCCAGCACATACCCCAGTAATGTATGATCTGCTAGTAGCCTCTCTTTACTAAAGTCGTAGTAGTCCTAGTATTTATAAATGTTCTGTAGAGACCCTGGCGGGACTGAGATATGTACCCCAGCCTGAGAAAAACATCCTTACACGGTATAAAACCGAACCCTATGAAAATAAACGCAATTGTTAATTTTCCAATTCCTAAAACCACAAAAGGAATAAAGTCTTTTCTTAGACTCTGCGGCTTTTACCGTAAGTTCATCCCAAATTTTGCAAAAATAGCAAAACCAATGAAACTCAATATAAAAAAAGGAGCAATAATCAATACAGAAGATAACGATTACATGTCCGCTTTCGAAAAACTAAAAGCACTCATCACGTCCGATCCAATACTAATATACCCTAACTTCGAAAAGAAATTTTGCGAGTAATATAGCTATAGGTGCTGTATTATCTCAAGAGCATAAGCCCATTTGCTATGCAAGCAGAACTCTTAACGAAAACGAATTCAATTACTCTGCAATAGAAAAAGAACTATTAGCTATAGTATGGGCCACAACATATATAAGGTCTTACCTATTCGGTAGAAAGTTCGAAATATTAATATGAAATTACAAAGATGAAAGATAAAGTTAAATGAATACGATTATAATATCCAATACCTAGCTAGTAAGGAAAATCATGTCGTTGTCCAGAGTTCAAATTCAAGAAATCTTCCTAGGAGAAGATAACCCAGTTTCCGTTACCACAGCAGCTACTGTGCATAGCGTACAAGAAGACAATCAAAGCTACATTTCCTTAACCGAAAGACCCCTCAATTATTATAACAGACAATTAGAATTCTTAAAAGATAATTTTGAAGACGTCCAAATAATAAGATACTTTCATAAAACTAGAATAAAAATTAGTTATAAAGAAATGACCGACACCTTTGCCAAAGACTTAATTAAAGAATACCAGTGGTAAACTAACAGGTATCCAAACATATGCTCATTTTAAAGAAATTATCCTCAAAGCATAAAAAGAATTATTACACCCAGGCATAGAAAAACTCACTCTTCAGTTCAAAGAACTTTATTATTACCCTGATTATCAAAAACTTATCCAAAACATCATAAATGAATTTGGAATCTGTAACATTGCGTAAACCGAACATAGAAGTACAAAATTAGCCCTGGAAAGAACCCCAGAAACTTTTAACCCCAGAGACAAGAATGTCATGGATTTTTATTTAATAAACAATAAACAATTCCTATCATGTATTGACATTTATTCTAAATACGCCTCCCTGATAGAACTTAATAGTAGAGATTGGCTTGAAGCTAAAAAGGGCTATTTTACTTATATTCAATGACATGGGTAAACCCATAGAAATAAAAGCCGACAAAGACTCCGCCTTCATGTGCACCGCACTCAAGCTCTGTTTAGATTCAGAAGGAGTAACTTTAAACATAACAACTAGTAAAAATGGAATTTCTGATATTGAGAGATTTCATAAAACTGTCAACGGAAAACTAAGAATAATAAGAAGCGAGAGTGAACCAGAAAACCAACTCACTAAGTTCGAAAAAATACTTTACGTATACAATCATAAAACAAAACAACACAACTGGTCGAACACCAGCAGACATCTTCATTTACGAAAGTAGACAAGACACTAATTTCAGAGAATCTCCTCTGGTTAGATAAAAAACAACTAACCCATTTAGAAAGACAGGAAACTTAAGACAAATAGATGATAAACATTTTGAAGAAACAAGTAGAGGTAGAAAGATAATACACTATAAATCTAAGTTTAAAAAGAACAAACTAGGGAAAGAAAATGTAGTGGCAGATGCACTATCAAGGGCACCAAAGCAAGTTGAAGTTAATTCATTAACAGCAACTCAACATAGTGCTCAAACTTCCGGACACAATCTGATAGCGAGCGTTGAATCTCCGATCAATGTATTTAAAAATCAAATGTTTATACTTAAAGAAGAGTCACCTGATTATAAATTTACCCTCCCATTTCCAACATTCCATAGGCACACAGTATCGCAGTTAACATATTCAGACGAAGACCTAATACAAATTTTAAGAAAATACCTATATCCCACAGTCATTAATGGCATCCATACAACAGAAGATATAATGGGTCAGATACAAAAAATTTATCCAGAATATTTTGGATCCTTTAAAGTCAGATTTAGTCAAAACACGTGGGTAGGGCAACAGTCGAACGCCCGACAGTAGGATACTCTTCTCCCAATTTTTAAAATCCGTTACAAACGTGCAACCACACTCATAATTTCAAACAGAAATTTTGCACAAATACTTCTACTACATAAAGCTTTCTCGCTCACACTGACACAGCGACGCACGTTAAGAGTGACGTCGACGTCGACGTCAACTGCTAAAGTAGCGCGCAGGCTGCTGCTCGTACATTTGTACTGAAAACGTTGACTTGAATAACTTCTGTGTTAATAATCCGATCAGATTGTAATTTGGAGAATATGTTTGTATGGCAAATAGCTTTATACATACCAAAGAACTTTATAAGTTTAATAGTTTGCTTAATAATAACAAATTACCAATTTGCGGGGGCGGTGGGCGTGGCATCAAACATTTAACATAAACTTCATCTGCTTGGGAAATTTAGGAACCTACATACCAAATTTGGTGTCTCTAGCTTTTTTAATAGCTGAGATCCGTTGTCTCAAACAGACAGACGGACAGCCGGACAGACGGACAGACGGACAGACAGACGGACATGGCTCAATCGACTCGGCTAGTGATCCTGAGCACGAATATATATACTTTATGGGGTCTGCCCAGCCTCCTTTTGCCTGTTACATACATTGCACAAAGTTAGTAAAACCTTTTTGACCATTTTCAATGGTCGAAGGGTATAAATAGAAAATTAATTAAAAATTAAATTAAAAAGTAAATATAGTAATGATAATTCCAGGCTTACTCCCGATCATGATAATCATGTTATGCCTACTATCAACAATTAGCACGCAAAACCTAGAAGTAACCCCTATCCAGGCCAAAAACGGGTACTTAATCTTTCAAACCGGATCAATTGATTTACCTATAAACTATGAATATCATTACTTATCTATTAGTTTAACTAAACCCAAAATTATTTTTGAAGAACTTATCAAACAAACATTGCAAAGTGTAACAAACGCGGTCTTGCAAATTTTATGGGAACTATTTACAAATACTTATTCGGCACATTAGATCAAGAAGATAAAAAAGAATTACAACAACAAATAGGTAACATTTCCAAAAAAAATGTACGAAAAAGCGTACTCACCAAGTCATTGAAGGCATTCATGAAGGAATAGAACTAACCAATCATTTAAACAATAATTTTGAAGGAGAACAATTGTAAGCCTTACTAATTTTCAACTTACGACAATTCACCGAATACATAGAAGACATAGAACTTGGTGTTCGAGCACATCCATATAACTAAAGAGAACACAAGAAGTGTTAAGTTAAGTTTCTCTTTATTTTGAGTCGATCGGCAATTACCGACGGCAAATTTGAGAGTGCGTAGCCGAGTTGTGGTCACCGCTCTAGTTAGTTGAATTTCGCTTTCGTGAAGACAAGCAGCAATAATTGTGCCAACAGCGCCAATAAATCGTGTTAAATATCAAACCACCGTGTCTAAATTTTTTCTTGCAACTCGTTTCTCTAAAAACGCTTAGAGATTTTTCATTGGCGCCCGAGCAGCGACTTCGGTGTTTTTTGATAAATTTGATAATTTGCTTATACTATTGTGTGCTGGTTGGCTATTGCTTACGCGTTCGTGTGTGGTCAAATTAAAGAGTTCAACAACAAAGTGTGACCCCTTCCAAGCCGTTTTCTGTTGTCGCCGCTGGACCTTATGGAAAATAGTCGTCGTTCCATGTCTATCGATTCCCTAGACAGTCTCCAGGTATTAGTGTCAAAAATTGAGCTTACAGCTTATTGATTGCTGCTTGTTCGAAATAAAATTTAAAAGTTTGAACAGCTCAATTCCTGGCACTTACTGTAATAACCTTTGCATGCAAAATATATAAGCTGATGTATGTATGTATGTATGTTAACATTTTATTGCCATATGTAGTATTATTTCGCGCCTACCTCAAAAAATAACCGCTAAATATTCTACAGAACAAAGCAGTTCTGAGTTATACACATATGAACATACCATACACACATATATTAGTTCTAATACATACTAGCAAGTAATATTTGTTTTTAAACAAACAAAACGGCAATATTTATTTACATTTTCTATTTAAATATAAAACTTCTGGTGGTCAAATTTTCATTAATTGTGTGTGTCATTGTGCCAACGCAAATTATCGCGGTCTTTTCGCAATTTTGCTTTTGGTACATATGCATATATATATTTACATATAACCGCGAATTTTATAACATCCGTTAACACATAAAGTTGTAAGCATATACATATTTGCGTTTGCACATACACACTTACATACATATCTCCTTTCGTCGTTGCGTCCGTTGAACTCGGACCGTTTCTTCGCGTGCGCTTTCAACTTTTCGCTTTTTCTTTCGCTTGCACTCGGCGCCGCTAGCATTCGGCGACGCTTGCATTTCGTCACCCCGCACCCCGTTAATTCTATGGCTGTCTACATACGTAGCGACAGTGAACCTTTTGATTTTTTACTCTTTTCGCTTTTTCGTTTGTTTGATATACATACCACTTAAAGTGCGTGTGTATATATTCTCTCATTGCATAGCAGACCCCGCACCCCGTATTTTACATTGCTGCCTACAAACGCAGTTGCAGTAAAAGTTTAGCTTGTTTTATTTTGGATCGCTTGGATCAGTTTCGTTTGTTTGCTCACACAACGCTTTGGTTGCGTGTGTGTGTGTATTAAGCAAGTTAGACTTACATAGTCAGCGTCGTTGCGAGGGTAGCTCACAAAGTTTGTGATACATTTTATTGTGTTAATTTAGTAAGCCCTTTTATTAAACATGTCTGAGTCCGAGAAAATGATTGAAAAGCCACAAATCAGCAAGACAAGTGCAAAATTATCACTATACTTGCAAAGATTTGATAGGGTTAGAGCTGATATTTCTCGTATGCAAACAGCAATTAAAGCAAAGACCATCTCGACAGATAAAACAGAGATAGCGTGTCGATTAGAGCTTTTAGAAGGATATATAGCAAAGGCAATGGATTTACAGGCTGAGCTAGATAATTAAAGTCCACTTAATGATTCTAGAGGTCCATTAGAGGATTTGTGTGTCGTCACATGGGCATTATATATAAATGCATCCAAGTCAACGTCAGAGCCAAGACCCGAGCATAATTGCTCTGTAGTTTCAAGCCAGCGATCTCAGTTGCCGAAAATGCGTTTGCCAAAATTTAGTGGGAAACACTCGGAGTATAAAAATTTTATGTGTCTGTTTGAAAGTTTAGTCGATGATGACAATTCTTTGTCAAACGTCGAAAAGTTCAATCACTTAGTCTCGTGTTTGTCAGACGAAGCATTAGGGGTAGTTAAGCGGTACCAATTAACGGATTGTAACTACCCAAAGGCCCTCGCTAGTCTCAAAGCAGTGTATGACAACAAATGTCTTATATTCTTTGATACAATTTCACAATTGTTTGACATACCTAGCATGACAAAACCATCTGCATCGAGTTTAAGATCGATCATAAATACGGTGTCTGCTATCTATTCTTCGTTGTCGTCGTTAGGAAACGATAAAGACATTGCTAATGCCATGATAATTCACATGGTCATGGCAAAGGTAGACCATGTTACCAAATCTCGGTATGAAGAGCAGCTTGACTATGATAGGCTGCCATCTTGGGAAGATTGTGCTAGACAGTTGAATAAAAGGTATCAGTATCTGTCAGCAAAAGAGTCAACTCGGGACAAAACAAAGCCGCGAGTTGACGCTAAGAAGCCCCATCAGTTCAAATCGTCCTTTGCTTGTGCTGATGGAGGGCGTTCATCATCGTCTGTGTGCGTCTTCTGCAAGTCAGAAACGCACAACCTTGATACGTGTCCATCGTTTGCTGCAATAACAGTTATGCAACGTTTTGAATTCGTCAAAACACAAAAGTTGTGCCTAAATTGTTTGATTGTGGGTCATATAGTGTCAAAATGTAAGGCATCAAAATGTCGAATTTGTTCGAAGCCTCACCATGCGTTACTTCACAGGTATACTACTCCTGCTCAAGGTGAGGTATCCAGTCTTCAAGCGACTATGTTAGATTCGTATTCAGGGCATGTATCAAACAATCAAAAAATTGTTCTCGCCACAGCTGTCGTTAATGTTAAAGACAGATTTGGTCAGTTGCATCCTGCACGGGCCTTACTTGATAGTGGCTTCCAAATCAATTTGATGTCGGAGAGCATGGCCCAGATGTTACGGCTCAAGCGGGAACCAACATCTCAAGGTATCTCAATGGTTGGTGGTGCAACAATAGATAGCAAAAATAAGATATGTGCTTCTATTCAGTCGCGCATAAATTCCCACCATTTTTCGGCTGACTGTTGGGTGTTCAAATCCATTTCAACAACACAGCCAGGACAGTCCATGAGCATTTCAAATTGGAAAATACCCAAAAATATAAAGCTGGCAGATCCTGAATTTTATAGGCCAGCTAAGGTGGACATTCTTTTGGGAGCAGAACTATTTTATGAATTGTTGTGCGTTGGGCAAATAAAACTGGGTTCTGAACTTCCAACAATGCAAAAAACGCTGCTAGGATGGATAGTAGCAGGCAAATATACTGGACAAGTGCCTAGGCATCAGTTCAGTGGGTGTTTAGTAGCCCAAACTAATTGTTCTCTTGACTCGTTAGTTAACCGTTTCTGGGAATTGGACCAATGTCCGTTCGAGTCGAAGGCTGGTCGCCAAACAGCTGAACAACAAGCTTGTGAACTGTTCTTCAAGAAAACAGTAAAGTTATCTTCTGGTCCTTTCCAAGTGGATCTCCCTTTCAAGACCGATCCTAAAGTTTTTGGCTTGTCCTTTCAAACTGCTGAAAGGCGTTTTTTGCAACTTGAGCCTAAATTATCGAAGGATGCAGTTCTAAAAAGCATGTACCATGACTTCATGAAAGAATATTTGGATTTAGGACATATGTCCATTCTGAAGTCAACTCCTCTAGGACAGCATTATTATATTCCTCATCAATGCGTTCTTAGGCCTGAAAGTTCCTCCACCAAGCTTCGTGTAGTTTTCGACGCTTATAGTAACACGTCAACAGCTGTTTCTCTAAACGAAACACTGATGGTGGGGCCGACAATTCAGAGGGAGCTATATTCAACCCTGACTAACTTCCGGTTGAATAAGTATGCCGTAACTGCTGACATTTCAAAAATGTACAGGCAGATCAACATTTCTGAAAAAGACAGAAATTTCCAACTTATTTTGTGGAGAGAAAATACTTCACAAAATATTCAAGCATACCGACTTAATACAGTCACATATGGTACAGCTTCTGCACCCTATCTGGCGATACGCTGCTTATTTGAGCTGGGCAACATGCACGCCCAATCACATCCTATTGGATCAGATGTGATTAAAACGTGTTTCTATGTTGACGATATGTTGGCAGGTGCAGATAGTGTTATAGAACTTAACGCTATTTGCAATCAAGTTCAGACCATATTGGAATCAGGAGGTTTTCCACTTGCCAAGTGGGCAACCAACTGTAGTGATCTGTCGTTTAAGACAAAAGCTGGTGACGAAGTGACTCTGAAGATTGATGAGCAGAGTTCCGTCAAAACTCTTGGGATGCGCTGGGCACCTCAAGAGGATATATTTAAATATTATCTCGACGTGGACAGCTTTGTTTCGGATAGGCCAACGAAACGCAAAATATTGTCGTTTATTTGACCCTCTTGGGCTGCTAGGTCCAATTGTTACCAAGGCCAAAATGTTGTTGCAGGAATTGTGGAGACTTAAAATAGATTGGGATGAAGCCATCCCAATGAGCCTTCACACGACATGGAATAGGTTCACCATGACGTTGCGCGATTTACACAAAATTTGCATTCCTCGATAATACGTATCAAAAGATTCAAATACATGGCTTTGCTGATGCATCCAGTCATGCGTACGGTTGTTGCATCTACGTGCGAACGTGCAGCAACCGAGACGTTGGCACTACATTGCTCACTGCAAAGTCTAGGGTAGCTCCACTAAACATGAAGACGATATCCCGATTAGAATTATGCGCAGCGCTCTTGCTGGCACCGAATTTCGACAACCTTATCAAAATGTAGTATAGAAAGTCTGAATTTCTGGTCGGATTCACAGATTGTGCTGTATTGGTTACAACGCGATTCTGGCACGTTGGGCACATTTGTGGCAAATAGAATTGCAGAAATTCAGGAGTTCTCAAAAGGTATTGTGTGGCGTCACGTTCCAACAGATGCTAATCCGGCGGATTTAGTATCGAGAGGAACCGACATAGACGAAATTGTTAGCTCGTTATGGTTCGATGGGCCAAGTTTCTTAAAACTGGAGGAAGACCAATGGCCTCAGCTTCACCTGGTTGAAATAGCGTCGGAAATCAAATCTTCCGAAGACAAAAAAAGTGCTGTTGTATGTACTTTGGCAGAAGCTGAGCCAAATTGTTTTGTTGAGCTAATTAATCGTCACTCCAACTTTCCAAAATTGATTCGCATAATGGCTTATGTACTTCGATTCTATTACAAAGGGCTCAAATCAGACTCTCTCGTCGTGTCGGCTTCAGAAAGAAATATTTCATTTCTTTAACTGATCGCCATAGTACAAAGCACATCGTTCAAAAGCGAATTAAGATTATTGAGACAATCAGTAGTTTTAGCACCAATGCTGCAATCGCTTAATCCATTTATTGATAAGTTTGACAAAAATGGATTACAATTTGAAGTCATTCGAGTAGGAGGACGTTTGCTACACGGGCCTCTTTCTTATGACGCTAAATTTCCGCTTTTAATGACAAAGAAGTCAGGGTTTATTCAACTATTTGTCACTTATTTGCATCATAGGCACTACCATGCTGGCCCAAAAGTTCTAGTTGGACTTTTGAGGCAGCAAATTTGGGTAGTAAATGCTCGAAGTTTGTGCACTGCAGTTGTTCGAAAGTGCATACACTGTTTTCGATACAAACCAAAATTGTTGGGGCAACTAATAGGAAATTTGCCCGCTGATCGTCTTCGAGAAGGTCGGCCGTTTCGAGTATGTGGAGTAGATTTCTGTGGGCCGTTCTATGTTAGCTATAGAATCAGGGGTAGCCCACCTGTAAAAATGTATGTTGCCGTTTTTGTTTGTTTTGCCTCAAAGGCGGTTCATTTGGATCTGGTAACCGATCTATCGACTGACGTTTTTTTAAACGTTTTTAAAAGGTTTATCGGGAGACGCGGATTACCGGAGACGATCTACAGCGACAACGCGACGAATTTCGTTGGAGCGAGCAATGTGCTGAGGGAGCTACAGACGGCGTTCCAGCACAACGAGGCGAGGCTGGTGAACTTCGCGGCGGAGAGAGGAGTGCAGTGGATGTTCATTCCCCCCGCGCCCCGCACTTCGGAAGACTATGGGAAGCCGCAGTGAAGTCTGCCAAGCACAGGCTTCTGAGGGGAGCGAGCAACGCCAACCTGACGCAGGACGAGTTGGGGACGCATCTGGTGGACGTCGAGGCGCTGCTCAATTCCAGGCCGTTGCTCGTCGACAGCAGCGATCCCAGCGATGGAGAGGTGTTGACGCCAGGCCACCTTCTCATCGGTCAGCCTTTGTTGGCGGTGCCTTTAGGATCCGATCCAGACGAGATCAGCAAGAAACCCGGACGAGGATATTTGAGGGTGTGGCAGCAGTTGCCGGCGCTCAAACTGCACTTTTGGCGCAAGTGGTCCAAGGACTACCTGCTCAGCCTCCAGCAGCGAACCCAATGGGCCAAAGTGCTAGTTCACGACGACAACACACCCCCTCAGCAGTGGATAACCGGGCGCGTAACGCGCACAATTCGAGGGGAGGACGGCAAGGTCCGGGTAGCCGAAGTTAAAACACCAGCAGGCGTAATTAAGCGACCCATCCACAAGCTGGCTCGACTCCCGATGGGTTAAAGACCGGAGCTCCTCAACGGGGCCGGAATGTTCGAGCACAACCATATAACTAAGATTGTAGTAAAGAGAACACAAGAAGTGTTAAGTTAAGTCTCTCTTTATTTTGAGTCGATCGGCAATTACCAACGGCAAATTTGAGAGTGCGTGGCCGAGTTGTGGTCACCGCTCTAGTTAGTTGAATTTCGCTTTCGTGAAGACAAGCAGCAATAATTGTGCCAACAGCACCAATAAATCGTGTTAAATATCAAACCACCGCGTCTCAATTTTTTCTTGCAACTCGTTTCTCTAAAAACGCTTAGAGATTTTTCACTTGGTATGCAACTGACACGCTTAGGTATCTTTAATCCAAAACTTTTAAAACATGATTCTCTTACTCACGTAAATTCTGAAAAAACTATTAAAATCAAAACTTCTGCTTGGATTAAATCTGACACTAACGAAATTTTGATAATAGCCCACATTCCGAGAGAAATAATTAAAACACCTTTTTCGAAATAATACCATACCCCGACGAAAATAATAACATACTAACTGAAACAATACATGACAAATATTTTTCGCATAATATACAAATTTTCATAGCAAGTTCTCAAAGCTTCGTCATAAATAAAAGCATAACAGGTATACTTAACCAAGGCTCAACACAATGTAGATACAGTCAAACACGTTCTGATTTTGATATAAAATATGTTGTCCCTAATATAATCACAACTTTGAACCTTCTCAAAACTACGTTTAACCAAAATTGTATCAATAGAGAAGTTATAATAGAAGGTAATAACATGATAAAAGCATTTAATTGTTCCATTCAGTTAGAGGTTCTTCCTCTATTTTAGATAGACTGGGGCACTCATTGGTAGCTTGGGACCTATCTAACCACCTCGTCCGATTGCAACCAAACCCCAACCACGACCAGAGCCAATGGACGTAGAAAGAAGCCTTCACAGTAGGCAACTTAATTATATGAACAGACCCACCGGCAAAAGACCCCCAATACCTATCGCAGACCCCGCTAAGAGGCAAAGAAACTTTAATATCCAAACAGAGGTGGAACAGCAAACAGAGTCAGAGCAAGAGGCATTGTCAATGACCGACTACGAACAAACACCAGCAGAACAAGAAGAACACACGAACTGTGAAGAAACACTAACTGAATACACAGAACTTATCAATAGAAATGACCAAGAACTACAATATGACTATACCCACCTCAATTTTTTAGAGTAATTGACTCCTCGCTGCCGCACTTCGAATGTAAGGTGAGGAGTGGAGAAATTTTAATAATACTTATTAATAATACTGATACCAGCTCTAATAGAAACTATACTCAACCGAGACATGTCTCAAACCCATTACCAAATAAAATTGTATTCAATGCTGTCTCTGTAGGCGGTAATACTAAAATAACTCATCATAAAAACGCCAATCTATTTAATGACACAGATACATTAATTAAATTCTTTATACTACCAACTCTTAAAACTTTTGACGCAATATTAGGCAATGACAGTTTAAAAGAGTTAGGTGCAGTCATTGACACAAAAAACAAAATAATGTATTTAAGAAATGGCACAAATGTCCCCATTAAAGAAAAAAAATTCGATTCAGTTAACGTAATAATACCAAGGTCAGATCATCGTACACACAATCAGCGAATTGAATTAAACCATCTACTCAGAAATTACCCAAACTTATTTACAGAACCGGATGACAAACTGACCTACGTCACTTATGTAAAAGCCGAAATACGAACGACTAATGACACACCATTATACTCTAAGTTTTATCAGTACCCAATGAGTTTAAAAGCCGAGGTGGACAAGCAGATTAAAGACCTTCTAGAAAACGATATAATACGACCATCGCGATCTCCATACAATTCACATGTGTGGATCGTACCGAAAAAACTAGATGCTTCCAATATTAGGAAGTATAGAATGGTCATTGATTATAGAAAGTTAAATAGTGTAACGATACCCGACAGATACCCTATACCGGACATAAATGGAGTCATTGCACAGTTAGGTAATAATAAGCTCTTTTCTATTCTAGACCTGAAAAGTGGATTTCACCAAATTCCACTTAAGGAAAGGGATATAGAAAAGACAGCATTTTCCGTAAAGAACGGAAAGTACGAGTTTACTAGACTCCCTTTTGGCTTGAAAAATGCCCCTTGCGACGCCGCATGAAGGGACGACACATTATTATTTTAAGATATCTCTAAGTCTAACATACCCAGCAGTAGTTTTTGAAATCAAGGCAGAAGCATAGGCAAAGCCAACGGCGTAGGTAAAAAAGGCGAACCAGGGTACATTACGCAGGAAAACCCTAGACACTCGGCACCCATGCTTAGTAATGGTGCCTCGGTACCCAGAACTAGCGCGCAGTCGAACACTTGCACTAGTAACGGTACCTTGGTACCCAGAGTTCGCGCACAGGTGAAACACTTGCACTGGCAACGGTACCTCGGTACCCAGAGCTCGCGCACAGTCGAACACTCGCACAAGTGACGGTGCTTGGGCACCCAGAGCTTGTGCACAGACGGCTCGCGACCAATTTTTGGGCAGCGGCGCCAGACAGGCAGCGACGCTAAGCCAGCAGCTGCGTTAAGCCAGCAGCGACGTTAAACAGGCAGCAGCGCTAGGC
Organism: Zaprionus tsacasi; assembly: GCA_018904105.1. Taxonomy (NCBI): domain Eukaryota; kingdom Metazoa; phylum Arthropoda; class Insecta; order Diptera; family Drosophilidae; genus Zaprionus; species Zaprionus tsacasi. The sequence goes on from JAEIFR010000141.1 coordinate 22,039, forward strand.
GAGCAGCGACGCCGTGCAGGCAGCGAAGTGCGAGCAGAGCCGCAGCAGCCAGGCAAGATCGACCGAAGGCAGCGGCGACAGGCAAGAAGCGACGACAGGCAAGCAGCGGCGACATGTACGCAGCAGTGGACATGTTCGCAGCAGCGAAATCGAGAGTCGCGAAATAAGGCCAAGGGCACTTGATCCAGAGCAGCCAAAAGAGCCAGACGTGCAATTCTCCCGCGGAGAATTTAACTTACCCAGTGACAAGTTTTATTAAAAATAGTGCCAAGAAGGATGAATCCTGTCGCAGGAGGTTCCAGATGAGCCATATAGAATAAGTAGTGAAGCAAAACGAGAGCTAGACGTAATGGTGCGAAGTAGGCAGGGACTAGCTAGGATAAAGGATAGTACAGATGAACCGTGAAATAAAGAAAACCCTGTTATTAAATAATTTAAATAAAACCAAACCCGCGTGATTATTAAAACATAAATCAGTGATACATCCCTTTCCCCGAGAGAATTTGTGGTGTCGTGTACGTGTGTGCCGGTGTGAATGTGTATGTGCAGAAATCGCGCCTTCTGGTATGCCGGTGCTCCGCTGACCAGTAAGCGACTTCTGTACACACACTCGTGAGTTGCATCGTGAGTGAAGCGCCAGTTGGCAAGCGGGTGTGAGCGCGTACTCTAACGAGTTTGCGGTGTGGTGCAATACACCACGGAGCGACTTGTGGGAGTACAGGCGGAAATACCTGCGGCCACGGGCACTTCTGCACGGCCAACGGCCACTCGTGAGTTGTGTCGTGAGCGAAGCGCCAGTTGGCAAGCGGGTGTGAGCGTGTACTCTAACGAGTTTGCGGTGTGGTGCAATACACCACTGAGCGGCTCGTGGGCGTACAGGCGAGAACCACCTGCGGTCACGGGCGTTCTGGACCACACGCGATCGATCGAGAGAGGCGTCGTGAGTGGGCGATAGCTGGCGAGCGAGGTGCGTGAGCGTGCTCACTGCCCAGTTGCGGATGGTGGAATACACCGACGAGCAACCTGGGGAGTGCGAGGGGGAAGCGCCTGCGGCCACGTGCGTTTCTCACGAAAGCAGGCGTGACCGCGACAGGCACGTGAGCACAGCGTGACACGCGTGGTGGTAGATTCACTACCACGTGTTAAACGGGCACACGTACGCAACGTGGGCCGTAGATATCACCTATACCCTGCACATACCCCAGTACGGTTTGATCTGCTAATAGCCTCTCTTTACTAAAGTCGTAGTAGTCCTAGTATTTACAAATGTTCTGTAAAGACCCTGGCGGGACTGAGATATATACCCCGGCCTGAGAAAACATCCTTACAGATGGCGCCCGAGCAGGGACAACTGTGACTAGACATTTAGTTTTTGAGAATTTTAACATCTTTCCGTGGACTAAAGACCCACGTAGCTAATTCATACAGGGTATAGCAGAGGCACACGACCCACATTGCAAATTTCACACAGGGCATTAGTAGCAAAGAATATACATAGACATCAATGCATGCATAAGAATCATAGTTTTCATAGAAGTCGTAGGACAGGTTTCACACATGTCTACGACTAGGCATCAGTAGCAAAGAATATACATAGACATCGATGCATGCATACGAATCATAGTTTCCATAGAAATCGTAGGACAGGTTCCACACATGTCTACGACTACTGCGCACACTGACGTAGGCACAAATTTTGACCTTCGGACTTTATTTTACACGGCCTAACCTAACCTTTCTCTGCGCCGGCGCAGCCTGAGCGGTGAAATCGCTCAGGCAACTTGTATATAAGACTCGGTACCGAATACCGAGGGAGTCAGTCGCGTCCGGACCCTCAAGTTGTCAACATCGGTGACAAACATTTATACCCTGTGCGCATCCTTCGTAAAACAATTATTTCGCGAGCAGATTTTTGGTCCTGCTATTTCGAGGACATTTATTTTCTGCATTTACAAACATTTCCGGTGTGACTTACAAGTGAACATTTATAAAACCGAGCCGCGTCCGGATCCTCGAACCGCCAACATCGAGTTTTCTTAAAACAAGAGATCATGTCCTGATAATAAGCCACGGCGGCGAAATACCCAGCAGTGAATCGTGAAGGCTTCGTGAGCCATTTAACTTTTTTCCGTTGTCGAGAAGCAAAGCCAACTACGAACCAACTCGCCCAACATGGGAACCCGCTGGATCGCGTTCCGTAGGAAGAGCGAGCTGCAATCCATCCTCAAGGAGTTCGGACTGGACACGAGTGGTACAGTGGAGGAAATGCGGAGCCGCCTGGTAGCTTTCTCCATTCAAGGAGACCTGTCGAAGGAACAGCTGCAACGACTGATGGAGCTGGAGGCCAGTTTAGGCAATGCAGTTACACCGGAGCTGAAACACCTTGGAGCATGCTCAAGCGACACTTCGCCGGCGCCGATGGAAGACGAAGCAGAGATCGTTATCCCCATACCGAGTCTGGAAGTTAGACGGGTAGCGAGTCCTTCGAGGAGCGTTGCCAGCCGACACATCCAACCCGCCTCCGCGTCCAATACGGCACCTCCAGCCGGTAGTAGGACCAGCGAACCAAGCCACCGATGGATACCCCCATACGAGCTGGCCGATCGAGTACAGAAATGGGGCGTAGCTTTCAACGGCGGCGCTACAACCCGTGGGGATTCATCGAGCAGCTGGAAGAGAAGGCGCCACTGTACAGCATCGACCCACAACAGTTACCACAAGCGGTAGCAAATGTACTGACGGGCCTTCACCAAGTCACCTGGGAGGAGTTCAAGCAGGAGTTTATGGAGTTCTTCCTCCCCCCGCTATTTTCAACGACTGGAGGACGAGATCAGGAGCCGAACCCAACGCCGAGGTGAGCGATGATGATGCGACGTGCCAAGTACACCCAGGAGCAGGAGCTGGACAGGATCTACGACAACATGATGCCGGAGTATCAATTGTTCACCCGCCGTCACGAGTTTCGAACGCTGGCTCAGCTGAGCAAACTTGTGACCACTTACGAGACCACGAAGGAGCTGCAACGCCAAGCGACGAGCCAAGTTGATCGACGGAGAGAGAATCCGAAGTCACCGAACCCGCGAGTGACAACCAGTGCACCACCAATTACACTGACCCCCACAGCAGCGACAGCCACCCCCCACACAACACCCACAGGGGCTACAAAGGGCGACATGCAGCGCGTGTGCCACAACTGCGCTCAACCCGGACATTTTCAGGCGGACTGCCGAAATAGCCGCGTGCTGTTCTGTTGGGACTGCGGTCGACACGGTGTACGCACAGTGGACTGTTGTCGACGACCCACGTCGGGAAATGCTGCGCGTCTTCAGCCGATGGGGAACAACTTGGAGACGCCGCACCGCAGTTCCCAGGAGTAGCACCTCTGAGGTGCTGTAGTGGACGTGTCATCGCAAATGTTCGGATCGAGGGAGTAACAACGGACCCCACGATCGACACGGGAGCCACACGCAGCTTCGTCAGCGAGCGTATGGCAGCCAGGCTGAGTGCACCGGAGAACGAGCGAGCAGCACTGATCCGGATCAAGCTGGCGGATGGATCATCACGAGCCGTGACCCGAGCCTTGCGGGTGAGGATCCAGCTGGGAGAGAGAGAGACGACAGTACCAATACTGGTACTGCCCGTCATTCTGAACGACGTGATTCTGGGAATGGACTTCCTGTGCGGCATCGAAGCGACTCTCAAGTGCGGCCGAGCAAAACTACGCCTGCAAAGCACGCTTGAGGAGGCAGCACCGACGCACGGGACATCCCACCAAGCAAAGGAGGACGCGGTGGTCCAAGTCGACAACAAGGTCACGGGCTTACTACCGATCTATCCCATCGCACGGCAGAAGAATCCGTTTAGGCGGCCCAGAGCACGAGACGACACGAGAGAAGGACAACGAGACACCGAGGGACAGTGCAGGATGTCCATACAGTGCACCGATTGTACTTGTACGGAAGAAGACCGGAGAGATGCGGATGTGCGTGGATTATCGCTAGCTCAACGCGAAATCCATTCCGGATGCCTACCCGTTGCCACGGATCAACCACATCCTGGAGAAGCTCAAGGACGCGAAATACATATCTTCGCTGGACTTGAAGAGCGGGTATTGGCAAATACCTATGGCCCGGAGCAGCAAGGAATACACCGCGTTCACGGTGCCTGGCAGAGGCCTTTTTCACTGGAAGGCGATGCCGTTCGGGTTACATTCGGCCCCAGTTACGTTTCAGCGCGCTCTGGATGGAGTCATCGGACCAGACATGAAGCCGCACGCGTTTGCGTACCTCGACGACATCATCGTAGTAGGACGCACCCTCCAAGAGCATCTGGATAACCTACGAGAGGTGTTCCGGAGGCTTCGGAACGCGAACTTGCGCCTGAATAAGGCCAAGTGCAGTTTCTTTCAGAAGAGTATCATTTACCTGGGGCACCAGGTCAGCGAAGGTGGAATCTACACCGATCCCAGCAAGATCGCCGCGATAAAAGAACTCCAGCCGCCAACGACTGTCAGGGAGTTAAGGAGATGCTTAGGTATCGCATTCCTGGTACCGGAGATTTGTGCCTAACTTCGCCACCCTGGTAAAACCTATGTCTTCGCTGTTGAAGAAGGGCCAGTGATGGGTTTGGAGTGAGGAACAACAGCTAGCGTTCGAGGCATTAAAGACGAGTCTCACGCAAGCGCCAGTCTTAGCTTGCCCGGACTTCACTAAACGCTTCACACTCCAGACAGATGCGAGCGACGTCGGACTAGGAGCAGTGCTGACACAACAGATCCAGAGAACGGAACGCGTCATCGCATACGCAAGCCGACGCCTCTCAGTAGCCGAAAACCGTTATTCGACTACGGAGAAGGAGTGCCTGGCCATTGTGTGGGCGATAAGGAAACTGCGATGCTACCTGGAAGGTTACGAGTTCGACGTAGTCACGGACCACTTGGCGTTGAAGTGGTTAAATAGCATAACGAACCCTACTGGAAGGATTGCGCGCTGGGCGTTAGAGCTACAACAGTTCCGCTTCAACGTGCATTACCGCCGCGGGGACCAAAACATCGTAGCCGACGCTTTGTCCAGACAGCCCTTGGAGACTCTATAACAGGTCACTCAGGAGAGCCCATCCTGTGAGTGGACAACCGGAATGCTGGAGTTAACCAAGAGGGAGCCCGAGAAGTATCAAGAATACCTGAGGGAGAACGACCAGCTCTATCGACGTGGAGGACTTCGACCGGACGACGAAAATTACACACCTTGGAAGTTGTGCGTGCCAAAACCACAACGCCAACGGGTACTTCTGGAATGCCACGACCAGCCCACAACCGGACATCAGGGGGTACGAAAAACCCTAAATCGGATTCGTCAGCGATATTTCTGGCTAGGCCTTTTCCGGGACGTAGCGCGTACGTACGGAAGTGCGAGACCTGCCAGAAATTTAAGATCAGCCAACTAAAACCCCCGGGACAGATGCACACCCGACAAGTACATGCACCGTTCGACGTGCTCTGTGCCGACTTCGTAGGACCACTCCCGCGCTCTACCCACGGGAATACCATGTTACTGGTGTTCTTCGACGCTTTTTCAAAGTGGGTAGAGCTGGTACCTTTGCGTAAAGCGACGGCAGCACACCTGATGCGCTCGTTCAGAGAACGGATTCTGGCCAGGTTTGGAGTACCGAAGATGCTAGTCTGCGACAATGGAACGCAATTCACGAGCCGAGCTTTCGCCACGTTTTGCAAACAGTTGGGCATGACTCTGCAGCACACCGCGCCGTACACCCCGCAACAGAACCCCACGGAGAGGGTAAACAGGACCGTGAAGACCATGGTGGCACAGTACCTGGATGACCAGCAGTGAACTTGGGATGAACGCCTCCCCGATATCAGCCTAGTGATCAACACCAGCGCCTCGGACACTACCGGATTTAGCCCAGCGTACCTCGTACAAGGGCGCGAGCCTCGTTTACCGGGAGCCCTTTACGAGGAGGTGACTCCTGCCATACGAACGGAATCACGGATGCCCGAAGAGCAGGAGCGACATCTACAGGACGTATTCAAGATCGTCGCCGAGAATACGCAACAAGCAAGCGCGGACCAGGGAAAATATTATAATTTACGCCGCCGAGAGTGGAAGCCGGCCATCGGCGACTTCGTACTGTTGAGACAGCGAAGGTTAACAGATACCGGGTGGGGTAGGCATGAAGCGACGCCACATTATTATTTTAAGATATCTCTAAGTCTAACATACCCAGCAGTAGTTTTTGAAATCAAGGCAGAAGCATAGGCAAAGGCAACGGCGTAGGTAGAAAAGGCGAACCACGGTACTTTACGCAGGAAAACCCTAGCGCACAGTCGAACACTTGCATCAAGTAACGGTACCTTGGTACCCAGAGCTCGCACACAGGTGAAACACTTGCACTGGCAACGGTACCTCGGTACCCAGAGCTCGCGCACAGTCGAACACTCGCACAAGTGACGTTGCTTGGGCACCCAGAGCTTGTGCACAGACGGCTCGCGAACAATTTTTGGGCAGCGGCGCCAGACAGGCAGCGACGCTAAGCCAGCAGCTACGTTAAGCCAGCAGCGACGATAAACAGGCAGCAGCGCTAGGCGAGCAGCGACGCCGTGCAGGCAGCGAAGTGCGAGCAGAGCCGCAGCAGCGGCGACATGTACGCAGCAGCGGCACATGTTCGCAGCAGCGAAATCGAGAGTCGCGAAATGAAGCCAAGAGCACTTGATCCAGAGCAGCCAAAGAAGCCAGACGTGCAATTCTCCCGCGGAGAATTTAATTAACCCAGTGACAAGTTTTATTAAAAAAAGTGCCAAGAAGGATGAATCCTGTCGCAGGAGGTTCCAGATGAACCGTATAGAATAAGTAGTGAAGCAAAACGAGAGCTAGACGTAATGGTGCGAAGTTGGCAGGGACTAGCTAGGATAAAGGATACAGATGAACCGTGAAATAAAGAAAACTCTGTTATTAAATAATTTAAATAAAACCAAACCCGCGTGATTATTAAAACATAAATCAGTGATACATCCCTTCCCCCGAGAGAATTTGTGGTGTCGTGTACGTGTGTGCCGGTGTGATTGTGTATGTGCAGAAATCGCGCCTTCTGGTATGCCGGTGTTCCGCTTACCAGTAAGCGACTTCTGTACACACACTCGTGAGTTGCATCGTGAGTGAAGCGCCAGTTGGCAAGCGGGTGTGAGCGCGTACTCTAACGAGTTTGCGGTGTGGTGCAATACACCACGGAGCGACTTGTGGGAGTACAGGCGGAAAAACCTGCGGCCACGGACACTTCTGCACGGCCAACGGCCACTCGTGAGTTGTGTCGTGAGCGAAGCGCCAGTTGGCAAGTGTGAGCGGGTACTCTAACGAGTTTGCGGTGTGGTGCAATACACCACGGAGCGACTTGTGGAAGTACAAGCGCAGACTCCTGCGGCCACGTGTCCCGAACGGGACGCTAGTTGGCAAGCGGGTGTGATCGTGTACTCCAACGAGTTTGCGGTGTGGTGCAATACACCACTGAGCGGCTCGTGAGGGTACAGGCGAGGATACCTGCGGTCACGGGCGATCAGGACGACACACGATCGATCGGGAGAGGCGTCGTGAGTGGGCGATAGCTGGCGAGCGAGGTGCGTGAGCGTGCTCACTACCCAGTTGCGGATGGTGGAATACACCAACGAGCGACCTGGGGTGTGCGAGCGGGAAGCACCTGCGGCCACGTGCGTTTCTCGCAATCGGCCGCCATTCAAGCACGCGTGACACGCGACACGTGCACGTGAGCTTCCAGAGGTACCGCGTGGTGGTAGAGTCCACTACCCCGTGGTAAATGGGCACACGTCCGCAACGTGGGCCATAGATATTGCCTAAACCCTGCACATACCCCAGTAAGGTATGATCTGCTAATAGCCTCTCTTTACTAAGGTCGCAGTAGTCCTAGTATTTATAAATGTTCTGTAAAGACCCTGGCGGGACTGAGATATGTACCCCAGCCTGAAAAAACATCCTTACACCCTTCAGTATTCCAACGCACCCTTGATGATATTCTTAGGGAGCACTTAGGAAACATTTGCTACATTTATATTGATGATATTATTGTCTTTAGCAAAGACGAAGAGGCCCATTGCAAAAATCTAGAAATGATTTTTAAAATACTAAACGCTGCAAACATTAAATGCCAACTTGACAAGTGCGAGTTCTTTAAGAACAAAGTAGAATTTTTAGGATTCGTTATATCGAACAAAGGAATTGAGACTAACCCAGCAAAGGTAGAAGCCGTAGCTAATTATCCACGCCAAAAAACCCTAAAGGAACTTAGATCCTTTTTGGACTATCAGGTTATTACAGAAGGTTTATTTTGGGCTATGCTACTATGGATAAGCCACTGACCGATTTGTTTAGAGGGGAAGACGGACGCATTTCAAAGGGAATGTCTGCAAAGAAACAGATCCATTTAGACGACAAATGCAATAGGAGCAGTACTATCACAATCAGACAGACCAATTTCATTTATATCTAGAACCCTATCTAAAACCGATCCCTATCTATGAAACAGCAAAGAAAGATATGATTTATTTATTTATTTATTTATTTATTTAAAACAAAAAAATCAACGTAGATCAAGTAGTTTAGTTTTTAAATTATGATATAATTAAAATTAAAAAAACGGAAATGATAAAAATTAAAAATTAAAAATTAAAAATTATGATATTAAAATTAAATTTCATAAAAAGTTTAAAATTATCAAAAATATATATATATTTTTAAATGTATTAAATTTAAGTTATTTAAATTTAAATTTAAGTCTGGGGAAGCAAGATTTCCCGATCCAGCATTTTCTGCAAAGGATTGGGGAAAACCCAGTAAAACCCAATCAGATCGGTAAATTAGTATTAATTGTTAGGATGTATATTAATTGTTGTTAGGTGGTTTAATATAGATAATTTAATAGATGAAAGGGAGGATTCCGTGTTGATTACTCTAAAAAGCTTATTATAATCAGCACAGAGAACTCTAAAAGAATCATGCAAGCTATAGTTATTATTACAGAAACCCAAAGAAAGTGGTACAAAATTCCGTGTGACCCTAGAAGGAACACAGAAGTTTAGTTGGTTAAGCAGGAAAGGAGAGTCAATGTCGTATTTTATTAGTTTTATTATAACCATAACACCCAGCATAATACGACGGTTAGTTAAGGAGGGTAGGTTAATTAGCAGGAGTCGGCTTGATTAAGGTGGTAAATCTATGCTAGAAACCCAGTTAAAGCGACGCAAAGCAAAGAGCAAAAATTGTTTTTGGACAGCCTCAATTCTGTCTTGATGGACCTGGTATTGAGGAGACCCTACACAGGATCCATTTTCTAAAATCGGGCGAACAAGAGATGTGAATAACAATTTTGTCGTATAAGGGTCTTCGAATTCTTTAGCTCATCTTTTAATGAAGCCAAGAGCCCGATACGCCTTATTGACAATGTGTGTTATATGGCAATCAAATTTCAACTTATGATCAAAAAGAATTCCAAGATCTATTACTTCAACAATTCTGTGAAGTGGAAATTGATCAAGGGTATAGTTGACAACGTGAAAAATTTCACATCATCAGCATACATTAGAATATTAGAATATTTATAAATAGGTTAAAGAGAAAAGGGCCAAGATGACTGCCCTGAGGAACACCAGAGGATACAGAAATAGGCTTAGATAGCAAACATTTGAATAACACCCAAAGGAGCAATGGGTAGGCAAAACCAATAAGATAAAGCTTATGAAGAAGAAGTAAGTGATTTACTGAATCAAATGCTTTGCTGAAATCTGTGTAGACCACATCAGTTTGCTTTTTTCTCTGAAAACCTTTATTAATTAGTGAGGTTAATTCCAGAAGATTCGTGGAAGTTGGTCTAAATTTTACAATGCCATGTTTATGTGGCGAAATAAGTGACTTGCACTTATGTGTTAACTCTACGGTAATAATTTTTTCCAACAATTTTGGAATAGAAGATAATTTGGAAATACACCTATAATTCTTAACTTCCGACTTAGACCCATTTTTATGAAGAGGGATAGAAAAAGATTCTTTCCAGATTGAAGGAAACGCAGAAGTTGCTAAAGACAAGTTAAATAACTTGAAAATGGGTCTATATAAGCTATTGGCACAATATCTAAGTACGCATCCTGGTACTCCGTCAGGACCGGGAGAGAAGATTGGATTAATAGAGCAGAGATTAGTCCGTAATGATTCCTCATCGATCATATCACAAGAAACGGAATTTGATCTCTGAGTTAAATACGGATATGGAAGATTATTGTCGTAGTTAGTAGAGGAATAGGTAGATTGAAAAAAGTCCGCAAACAGATCAGCAGCTTCTTGATCACTGGTTGCTTTCTTGTTTTCATAAAAAAATAAAGTGGGAAACTATTAGATTTTCGTTTAATATTAACAAAGTTATAGAATTGTTTAGGGTTACGTGCAAATTCAAGTCGACAACGATTTAAATATTTTTTATAAGATAAACTGTTGCAAGTAATAAAATTTGTCTTTGCAACTATGTATCGGGTATAATCAGAGGGATTACCTGAAGAAGTAAATTTTTAATGATATTTAACATTTTTAAAT
>JAEIFR010000142.1:0-22775 GCA_018904105.1 Zaprionus tsacasi
GGATTATGTTACAACTTTCGGTCGATACCGGCGCGAGCAAAAATTTTATTAGCCTTAGAATTGCCGCTGGGTCCACTCCCCACCCTACGTTTTAGGGCTAAGGAGATTGCTGAAGATAGGAATGTAACGGTTAAAACCAAGACTGTCAAAATTTTTCATAAATCTGATTTACGGAATTGAAGAGACACTGGATTCTTTATGAGCGTTACACAAGATTTTCATTAATAATTCAATACACAAACTTATTTCCTTTAAAAAAAACAGACGACACGTACATTTCTCTATACTTTCTTAAACCCTTGTTTTTAAGTTATTATAAGGTGATACGATTAAAGCAATGTTACTCATAAGTTATCTTCTCTAATCAATGTCGCAAACATCATTTTCGCCCACGCGGTGGGAGCTCTTCAAATATGAGGCTCCGCTTCTGGCATTACAGGAGGGCACAGTCTGTCGTGTCGATGGCCAATTCAAGCTGGCACATGTGATTGACTTGAGTAGGCTCGGATCACTGATTCAGGAGGTTAAATGAGGCGGCGCTTTATTAACAGATCCCAGGATTAGAGCACAAGGGACGCACTTTACTTAGACGAGTGACAGGAGGGTCTGCGAAGACTGACGGGTACACAGCGTGGACGTCGATCTCTGGACTGGGTTGGGTCCGCCTGGAAGTGGATTGCGGGCTCACCGGATGTGTTGGACTGGGACGCATTTTTCATGCTCAGGAAAATGTCGTAAAATCGCCCGACCAATAAGTGCGGATAAACGCTGGACTATTTGATGGCTCACACGAGTCCTTGAGGCAACTGAACGAGGCTACTGCGATGAACGATTGCTATCGACGGAAATATGCAAACGGCTACGACTCTATTGCACAAGGCCTTGATCATCGATAGTCAGGTCGGCGAGCTGACTTAGGTGTGCCAGTGGGCTAAGTCAGGGATCGTCACCTCCAGCTTACTGGACCACGAGGAGGTACAGGCAATTTTGACTGAAGTCAGGAACTTGCCATACCTGAAAGCAGTCGAAGCACTGGAGTTTTGCCGCCTGTCTGTGGTTACTAATGGAATGGCGCTTCTGTATATTCTGGCCGTGCCTAAGGTCGCGCCCAAGGACTACCGTTTGCTTCTCTCCTTTCTGCAACCCTTGAGGGAAAACAAGTCATGGGACGATTGCCTCTCCATGGGCAGCACAACTTTTTGTCCGGCAAAAAGTCTCCTGAAGATTGACGAAAACGGCTGCATCTCCAGGCTATTGAAGGGTGCTCAGGCTAGATGTGAATAACGAGGCTCGGATAGAACAGGTCGAGGACGGTAGAATGTTCTTGTCCAACTTCAACGGGACATTGGAAGCTGGACCCGGCACCCACAACTTGGCTGGAACCTACGTAGTCCAGTTCGCTAATGTGACAATTAGTGTGGCTGGAAGAACCCATACGAGCTATTCATCGAGCCACTTCATGGTTATGCCAGCGGTACTGACTACAGTCAACGCCACCGGGTACGTGCCTTCGCTCGCTACGTGAACGACTTCCACATGGAAAATCTGAGGAGACACTTTTTGAGACACTTTTCTTTTTCCTTCCATCTGGAGGCATTGGTCGCTTTGGTTGTCGGAGCGGTTCTCTACACCATATGGAGGAAGCTGACATCGATCAAGGGCATCCCTGTCGTGAAAAACAGCACCCCGGACCCGGAGACGTTATACGCTGGCAGAGCACCCAAAGCGCTATAATCTGCGGGACGCAGATCTTGAGGGGGGAGGAGTTATGAACTCTCTCTAAGTATCTTCCCCAGCACTGGAGCCGGAGCTCTGGAGAGAACCAGCACCGACGCTAGAAAGCATTTATGGACATTTGGCAACCTTGAATTTGCTAATCACATTTACCTAAATCATAATTTGCTGGATATTAATCTGTAATCGATATCCTGGGAATCATCGCTAGTTCTTCCTTCCCATCGCCTACTGTCATCCACTTTCTTCTTCCCTTTCCATCGCCTACTGTCAGCCACATTGGACGTGCAGCTCCGGAAATCACAACCGTAATCCGAATAAATCTCTAATTTGGTTAACCATCAATTATTAAAATTAATTAGAAAGCCAACGAAAATGGTTCTTTAACACAACCTTTGACTTCATTTGGGGAACCTATCCACAGAACAAGTCGACGACACAAAAGAACACTTGGAATGCTCCATGTGCTTACTAGGTGAGGTATGCGGCTACGGAAGCCGTAGCAACACAAGCAAGAAATAGTCTTGCTTAACTTATATATATGTAATGTCGCCAAAAGACGACTCTGGAGGAGGAGGAGCTCTATTAGCGCTATTAGCGCTATTAGGGATCACCGCATAGCCAGCGCGGGAACGCAGACTATGCATTTATATATGTATATACGTTAGCCCCTTTAAGTGGATGCTCATATTACGCATACACTTGGGTCGGTCTGTTTATGTAATCTTATATATTTATTGATTTGACCATTGAAAATGGTTAAAAAAGGGTATACTAACTTTTTGCAATGTATGTTGTTACATAAGGAGGCGTAGCAGATCCCATAAAGTATATATATTCTTACTCAAGATCACTAGCCGAGTCGATTGAGACATGTCCGTCTGTCTGTCCGTCTGTCTGTCTGTTTGTTTGAGACAGGCAGAACAAGTTTATGTCAAATGTTTGATACCACGCCCACCGCCCCCGCAAATCGGTAATTTACGATTAAAAGGCAAAGTATTAAACTTATAAAGTTGCGCTTTGGTATGTATAATGCTTAATGCCATATAAACGTATTCTTCAAATTACAATCCGATCGGACTAATAACACAGGAGTTATTCAAGTCAACGTTTTCGATACAAATGTACGAGGAGCAGCCGGCGCGCTGCTTGGTGTTGACGTCGACGTCGACGTTGCATCTCGCCGCTTTACGCGCGTCGCTGTGTGAGTGTAAGCGAAAAAGCTATATGCAGTAGAAGTATTTGTGCAAAATTTCTGTTTGAAATTATGAGTGTGGTTACACGTTTGTAAAAGATTTAGAAAATTGGGAGAAGGGTATCCTACTGTCGGGCGTTCGACTGTAGCCATATCCACTTGTTTGATTGAATAAAAATGCTTAAATTGAGATTGATTTGGCTGTTGCTCAAGGGGGCTGTCTGCTTTTCCGAATTTTTGTTTCTTACGTTATTAGTATTATTGCTGTTACTATTATGGGTTTGGTATTGGTTACCACTATGGTAACCTCCACCTCTGTTGTTGTTCTGGTTACCGCCGCGTCCACTATTTCCTCCGCGGTAACCACCTCGGCCTCTATAATTGTTATTATAGTTGTTATAATTACCTCGGCCATTACCTCTGTTTTGGTAATTTCCTCGGTTATTATTACCTCGAAAGTGTCCTCTATTGTTATAGAATAACACACTATTCGAATTGCCGGTCATTTCTGTACAGCAGTGTATGTATTTTTCAATCACGCTATTCATCGTGTTGAAATTTCATGCTTCTCGAATGGTCTTGAGCTTTTCGTGCTCACAATTCTTTGTCATTGCAGATATCGCTTCTTTAATGGCGAATTTATCTGCATTGTTTAAATCTAGCCCGTCATCTTTGTAGGCTGCCTCAAGCGACCCACGTAGGTTTTCAATTTTCGTGGTATACTGCTCAGAAATTTTACCAAGTTGTTGTGTATTTAGCAGTTATGCTTTTATGACATCAGGCGCTTCGCCTTTAACTGATGCCTTTAATACGCTTATTATTTCCGTAATGGTCCTTTCATTTTTAACTTTGTATGACAAAGGGCCAATTATTTTCGTCTTAATGACTTCAACGGCTAACATCTCCTGATCTCCTTTCGTGAGATCTGTTAATCGGAGGACCCTCCGATTTAAATTTAAATTGACTTTCTTGCCATCGAATTCGGGTATCGTGGATGAAATTTGTCGCACGTATTCCCTTGAAGTTGCGGCTGAATCAGTCATATTGTCTTCTAAATCTGTATTTGTAGGCTCTGAATTTTCTTCTTCTCCTATTTCTGGCAATTTAATTGTTGCCGGTATTGTAACATTGTGTAGATCTTCTTCTTTAATTTCCTTTTCAGAGTCCTCTTCTTTATTATCTTGATCAGAGTCTTCCGATACTTCTTTATTGTCACCTATTTGAATTTCAACTGATATGTTGAATATTGTAGGGACAGTCAGATTTAAATTATGCTTGTTCCTTACTAATAATAATTTTTCCCTAAACTTGTTTAAAAATTTTAACGCTTGCGTTAAATGAATTCAAGTGAACCTATCTTTATTTATATTTAGTAATTGGCGAGCTTCATTAAAGCATTCTACCAATATTTGTGCATGCTTATTAAGATGGTCTTGTTGCACTTCTCTCTTTTGGCTTATGCACTTGTACGACTTGCCGAAAGTCGTTTTGATTTCTTTTAATTTGTTTTGAAAATCTTGGCAGTCCATTTATATATTAATATAAATTCATCTAAGCAAGAAAATTTTAGAAATCCTCGTTGGGACTAAATAGATATTACGAGGGTCGTTTGATAAGTCCGTGACTTTTTGAATAAAATATATTTTTTTCGTCAAAGAAGCGTTTTATTTCTCAACATAATCTCCTTTTAGCTCTATACATTTAGTCCAGCGTTTTTCCAATTTTTTTATTCCTTCCAAATAATAGGTTTCTCAAGGCCCTCAAAATAGTCGTTTGTTTCTGTGATGACCTCTTCATTTGACCCGAATCTCTTACCGCCGAGCCATTTCTTCATGTTTGGAAACAAAAAATAGTCACAGGGGGCTAAATCTGGAGAATATGCTGGATGGGGTAGCAGTTCGTAGCCCAATTTATGAAATTTTGCCATGCTGACTACACACGTGTGCACCCGTGCATTGTCCTGATGGAACAGCACTTTTTTTCGCCAAATGCGGTCGTTTCTGCTTCAAATCAATATCGAATCTGTCCAAAAGCTCTGAATAATATTCGCCGGTGATCGTTTTACCCTTTTCAAGGTAATCGATGTGAATGATACCTTGTGCATCCCAAAAAACTGTGGCCATGACCTTGTTGGCCGACAGACCCACCTTGGCCTTCTTTGGTGCACGTTCACCCGGAGAAACCCACTGTCTTGATTGTTCTTTGGTCTCTGGTGTGGTGTGGTGGATCCATGTTTCGTCTACGGTAACGAAACGGCGCAAAAATTCGTTTGGATTGCGGTTGAACATCGCCAAACACTCCTTTGAAATGGTCACACGGTTGCGCTTATGGTCGTGTGTGAGCAATCGCGGCACCCATCGCGCGGAAAGCTTTTTCATGTCCAAATATTCATGTAAAATGTGATGTACCCGTTCAGTTGAGATGCCTACAGCCTCAGCTACCTCACGCACTTTCATTCTCCGATCATCCAATATCATTCCATGGATTTTGTCGACGATTTCTGGCATGACGACCTCTTTTGGGCGACCTGAACGTTCGGCATCACTTGTACTGGTACGACCACAACGGAACTCAGTAAACCATTTCTTAACCATTGAAATTGATGGTGCAGAGTCCCCATAATATTTATCAAGTCTTTCCTTGGTTTCGGTGATGGATTTTTTACGCAAAAAATAATGCTTAATTAGCACACGAAATTCACTTTTTTCCATTTTCGTTAAAATTCACGAGATCGTCTGCTTTCAATGCCTATAAAACGCAAACCAAAAAACGCAGCTTTCTCAAAATTTTACAGTCAGCTGTTAATCGATAACTGCTGACAGGAGCAGTGTTGTATTTAGAGCAGGTGCGCGGCAAATACAAAAAGTCACGGACTTATCAAACGACCCTCGTATCTTCAACTACTTGTTGTACTTTTACATAGGGTAAAGTAGACAATACCTTGGCCTTTTCGTGTTTCGTCAAATTAAACTAAGGACTTGTATATACATCGAACGTATTGATGTATTGCTCCTCAAATTCATATACGCTGATAAACGTACGATATTTACTTTAGATCTCTATTGATCTTATTATAAACAAGTGGATATGGCTAAAGTCGAGCGCTCGACAGTAAGATACCCTTCTCCCAATTTTTAAAATCCGTCACAAACGTGTAACCACACTCATAATTTCAAACAGAAATTTTGCACAAATACTTCTACTGCATATAGCTTTTTCGCTTACACTCACACAGCGACGCGCGTAAAGCGGCGAGATGCAACGTCGACGTCGACGTCAACTCCAAGCAGCGCGCCGGCTGCTTCTCGTACATTTGTATTGAAAATGTTGACTTGAATAACTCCTGTGTTATTAGTCCTATCGGATTGTAATTTGGAGAATACGTTTATATGGCATTAAGCCGCGGCAGTGAGAAATTTAAAATAATTTCACCCATGTGAATTTACAGAATTCCTACCTAATTCTTTTTCGTTTGGCTTTGAAGGCCGAACTTCTTATCGGGCAGAAAAGGTTCCGCTCAATGTTACAATTGGTTATTATAATTATTATGAAAAAATATGCATCGCAGTGGAATTGAAAAGAATTATGCAACGCAGTGCAAGGTTAAAAAAATTGCGCTCTTGGAAGCTCTGTCGGTAGTTGCTAGTTGTCGATGCTGCTGTTGCTAACCTGTGTCAGCTGGGCGTCGCCGGTCTTGACACGCTGACACTCCCTCATTGACGTTGTGAGCGGGTTGCTCACCACACAATGATGCTGCTCCGTGTCAGCTGGGCGTCGCCGGTGTTGGCACGCTGACACTCCCTCGTTGACGTTGATGTCTTCTTAGTTTGGTTGTGTGCCAGGCCTGCAATGGCTGCTATATGGTTCCAGTATGGTTATTTGGTTGTATGGTTATTTGGTTGATGAATTTGTTATTATTTGTTATATGGTTATATGGTTATATGGTTATATGGTTATATGGTTATATGGTTATATGGTTATATGGTTATATGGTTATATGGTTATATGGTTATATGGTTATATGGTTATATGGTTATATGGTTATATGGTTATATGGTTATATGGTTATATGGTTATATGGTTATATGGTTATATGGTTATATGGTTATATGGTTATATGGTTATATGGTTATATGGTTATATGGTTATATGGTTATATGGTTATATGGTTATATGGTTATATGGTTATATGGTTATATGGTTATATGGTTATATGGTTATATGGTTATATGGTTATATGGTTATATGGTTATATGGTTATATGGTTATATGGTTATATGGTTATATGGTTATATGGTTATATGGTTATATGGTTATATGGTTATATGGTTATATGGTTATATGGTTATATGGTTATATGGTTATATGGTTATATGGTTATATGGTTATATGGTTATATGGTTATATGGTTATATGGTTATATGGTTATATGGTTATATGGTTATATGGTTATATGGTTATATGGTTATATGGTTATATGGTTATATGGTTATATGGTTATATGGTTATATGGTTATATGGTTATATGGTTATATGGTTATATGGTTATATGGTTATATGGTTATATGGTTATATGGTTATATGGTTATATGGTTATATGGTTATATGGTTATATGGTTATATGGTTATATGGTTATATGGTTATATGGTTATATGGTTATATGGTTATATGGTTATATGGTTATATGGTTATATGGTTATATGGTTATATGGTTATATGGTTATATGGTTATATGGTTATATGGTTATATGGTTATATGGTTATATGGTTATATGGTTATATGGTTATATGGTTATATGGTTATATGGTTATATGGTTATATGGTTATATGGTTATATGGTTATATGGTTATATGGTTATATGGTTATATGGTTATATGGTTATATGGTTATATGGTTATATGGTTATATGGTTATATGGTTATATGGTTATATGGTTATATGGTTATATGGTTATATGGTTATATGGTTATATGGTTATATGGTTATATGGTTATATGGTTATATGGTTATATGGTTATATGGTTATATGGTTATATGGTTATATGGTTATATGGTTATATGGTTATATGGTTATATGGTTATATGGTTATATGGTTATATGGTTATATGGTTATATGGTTTATATGGTTATATGGTTATATGGTTATATGGTTATATGGTTATATGGTTATATGGTTATATGGTTATATGGTTATATGGTTATATGGTTATATGGTTATATGGTTATATGGTTATATGGTTATATGGTTATATGGTTATATGGTTATATGGTTATATGGTTATATGGTTATATGGTTATATGGTTATATGGTTATATGGTTATATGGTTATATGGTTATATGGTTATATGGTTATATGGTTATATGGTTATATGGTTATATGGTTATATGGTTATATGGTTATATGGTTATATGGTTATATGGTTATATATATGGTTATATGGTTATATGGTTATATGGTTATATGGTTATATGGTTATATGGTTATATGGTTATATGGTTATATGGTTATATGGTTATATGGTTATATGGTTATATGGTTATATGGTTATATGGTTATATGGTTATATGGTTATATGGTTATATGGTTATATGGTTATATGGTTATATGGTTATATGGTTATATGGTTATATGGTTATATGGTTATATGGTTATATGGTTATATGGTTATATGGTTATATGGTTATATGGTTATATGGTTATATGGTTATATGGTTATATGGTTATATGGTTATATGGTTATATGGTTATATGGTTATATGGTTATATGGTTATATGGTTATATGGTTATATGGTTATATGGTTATATGGTTATATGGTTATATGGTTATATGGTTATATGGTTATATGGTTATATGGTTATATGGTTATATGGTTATATGGTTATATGGTTATATGGTTATATGGTTATATGGTTATATGGTTATATGGTTATATGGTTATATGGTTATATGGTTATATGGTTATATGGTTATATGGTTATATGGTTATATGGTTATATGGTTATATGGTTATATGGTTATATGGTTATATGGTTATATGGTTATATGGTTATATATGGTTATATGGTTATATGGTTATATGGTTATATGGTTATATGGTTATATGGTTATATGGTTATATGGTTATATGGTTATATGGTTATATGGTTATATGGTTATATGGTTATATGGTTATATGGTTATATGGTTATATGGTTATATGGTTATATGGTTATATGGTTATATGGTTATATGGTTATATGGTTATATGGTTATATGGTTATATGGTTATATGGTTATATGGTTATATGGTTATATGGTTATAAGATCATTCGCATCAACTGCCTAAGCCACGATCCTCTTTCACAGATCATCGATCTGACAACTTGCTCCTAGCATGTTCTGCGGACACCCTCGGTGACAAGCACACCTTTGAGTAAAATAAAAAGGAGTCAGGGGAGAAATTAGGATTGCTTTGGATGCAAAACACACGAATATTACTATGTAGAACTTGTTAGCAATTTTTAAGGTTCAGTCGGGCTAAAATTTATAGAACAAAACAAGTCGGAAAGGCTACAGTCACGCGGTGACTGTAAGAGGCCATGGATTTTCAGTGTATATATATAATTAAAGTAAACCATAAAAAAAGTAGTGGGAGGACACAGCAAGCAGAATAGACATGAGTCGTCAGCAACAGTTAGAACGGGAGAGAGATATGTGAATTTTTAGCGGGTGCTAAGATTCTTTACGCACACACACACCAGCGTCAACTGCTTCTTCTTTAATTTAGACGTCCGTTAATCATTCACTGACCTGCCTCACGTTTTGTATATTGCCTCATACGCACAAATGTATGCATGTAGAAGCTTCGCATACATGTATTGTATGCTTGCACGAATAAGTACAGCATGCAAAAAATTTAACACTTAATATAAAATTGATTAGATAAATATTAGTAATTGGGAAATAATTAAAAAATGTATATGCTTTATAAATATAAATGTAAACAAATTTAAAATACAACAAAACATAAAAAAATTAAAATAGGTAAATTCTTTTCTCGCCGTGCGGATTCGAACCCTGGCCGTTTGTCTAGAAGTCCGTCATCCGAAAAACTAGACCACCGTCGCTGCACTCTGGGCACTCCAAAATTGCATATTTAGACCATAAGCTCAACTGTGTCATATTAACTTGTACAACAATAACACTTGTACTGGATTGAATGAGATTATTTGTTGAAATTTGATAAATAAAGTTTATAATGATGAATAAAAAATTTTTCTAAATAGCAAAAAAAAAGATAATTACATTTTTGCCGCCTCTTTTCAGGGTTGAACCTCTATATCTTCTTTGTTCGAAAACCGGCTGCTCAACACATTTGACTATCGCCGCAACTATTGACTATGAGGCTAAGTTACTTTTTCGATCAAATACACACACAACCATTTCCGCATTAAAAAGATCGAAAACGTACATGGCTGGTACCAGCTGGCAGGCAAGGTTCACAAATCAATAGAGAACGTTTACTTACGTAACTTCTATGTTTATTTTCCGATAGGGTTGCAATTTATAGAATAACTTCACAACGTAATTATCTAAATGAAGAAAGTTAAGACTTCAATATTTCGCTTAATAATCGCATAGGTAAACAAAATAATGATTTACGGGGGTGGTGGGCGTGGTACTCAAAATTGAAAATGGCGTTTACTGCCTAGGATATACATGAATCTTTCTGCCAAGTTTGGAGTGTATTGCATTCTTAATAGCTGAGATCTGTTGTCTAATACAGACAGACAGATGGACAGACAGCCAGACGAAGAGACAGACATGGCTAGATCGACTCGGCTAGTGTTCCTGAGTATTAATATATATAGTTTAAGGGGTGGCAGATGTCTCCTTGTGTCTGTTACGCACATTCCGTAAAACCTAATAGACAATGTATTTTTTTAAAATCCAAGGCCTAAAAACTTTAACTTGAATACTTTGCTAAATAATCGATTAAAGGGGGCGATGGATAACCGTAATTTGAATATACCGTTTTCTGCCCAGGGTATACTGGAATCTACATGCCAAATTTTGAGTCTCTAACTTTCTTTACAGCTGATAATCAGGCGTTAATACAGACGGGCAAACAGACAGACAGACGGACAGACATACATGGATAGATCGACTCGGCTAGTCATCCTGAGTAAGAATATATATACTTAATGGGGTCGCAGACATCTCCTTCTGCCTGTTACGCACATTCCGACAAACCTCATAGACCATGTATTTTTTTAAAATCCATGGCCTAACAAGTGGATATGGCTACAGTCGAACTCCCGACAGTAGGATACCCTTCTCCCAATTTTCTAAATCTGTTACAAACTTGTAACTACACTGATAATTTCAAACAGAAAGTCTGTACAAATACTTCTCTACATATAACATACTCTCTCGCACTCACAAAGCGACACGCGTAAAGCGTAAAGCGGCGAGATGCAACGTCGATGTCGACGTCAACTCCAAGCAGCGCGCCGGCTGCTGCTCGTATATTTTTATTGAAAATGTTGACTTGAACAAGTGGATATGGCTACAGTCGAACGCCCGACAGTAAGATACCCTTATCCCAATTTTCTAAATCTGTTACAAACGTGTAACTACACTGATAATTTCAAACAGAAATTCTGCACGAATACTTCTCTACATTTAGCTTACTCGCTCGCAGTGATTTCGCAAGTGATTCTGAGCAAGAACTTGTTTTTTTTTTAATCCACACAAAAAGTTGCCTTGTCTTCACAAGTAATTGGATTAAGTGGCTGCAGATTAAGGTTAAGATTCGATCTTTTGCGAATTTTTCAAATGACGTCCCGAAACTCGTGACGTAAACTACTTCGGCATATTTAAATTTTAAATTTTAATCAAAGCAAAGCTTAGCCAAATAGAATCTTTGTCACAACCTCTAGTAACTGTATCTGCTGGATTCTTTTTGTTCAACACATGTCGCGAAGTAGATTCTTCGTTGTAACTTGCTGTGTATGAGCGTACGTAAGCGTGTATTTAAAGCTGTCAACGGGACGAAGACAACGAAACGGAGAGTTAACTTCTGGAGCTGATTATCTATTTGTCAAATTAGCGACCAAAAGTGTGAGAGGGGGAGAGCGTGAATAGCAAGATCGATAAGTATGTAAATGAATTAAAAAGCAGTTCAAAAAAAAACCACTAATATATTTATTCTGCAAATATGTCCACACATAAATGTGCATGCGAACAAGCTCTACTAATTCGAACAGATGTGTCAAAAATTATAAACGTTATTCAATTTTTTACCACTAAGACAATCAACCATCTTTGACTTAAACGTAAGAAAGACTCTGAGTGTTATATCAATAGAGAGAATAAGAAGTTAAGAATAATAATACTAATTTAATAATTTTTTTCGCTTCTCAGAGAACGACGTATTTATTTTTTGCGTACTTCAATTATCGAGTTTTTATCAAATGAAGACTGGACTTAGGGATTTTCGCAAACTTTCCGATCAATTCTAGCGCTTGATTCGTCCAACGAATCCACACAAAATGAGTATTCTTTAGGTAGCACCACCGGGGTCGCTTTAATGGACCAGCCAGGCACGCCAGTGACCCAACCATTGAAGTCGTTCACCAATCCCCCAATGGCAACGAGATCGGGGCCTCAATCTATTTCACTTCCCCAAAGTCGCATTGAGTGTGTGCAACCAGTGACTCGTTGGCCGTGCAACACATAATTGTTTTACCAAAGGCATGTTCAAGTTCTGGTTTACCAGAAACACACATGCTCTGGAGTTATAACTGAAGCGCTTAAAAAGATTCATGGTGTTCCTCCAAGAAAACACATTTTTGTTTTAAGGGGTGCCCCTGACCTCAATTCAACTGATGTAACGGCTTAAATTCAAGTAAAACTTCAAGCCTTTCATATTAAACTTGAACAATTTTATTATGAGAAGAAAAAGTTTCTTATCATCCATTAAAATATTCTCAGCTTAACTTCGGACGGAACACGTAATGGTCAAAGAGTTCGAACCAAAAAAGAAGATAAATAGCCCACCGATTAAACAAAGAACAAACAAGAACAATTTCATTTAAAACAAGTGGGTAGGGCTACAGTCGAACGCCCGACAGTAGGATACCCTTCTCCCAATTTTAAAAATCCGTTACAAACGTGTAACCACACTCATAATTTCAAACAGAAATTTTGCACAAATACTTCTACTACATATAGCACACAGCGACGCACGTTAAGAGTGAGGTCGACGTCGACGTCAACTGCTAAAGTAGCGCGCAGGCTGCTGCTCGTACATTTGTACTGAAAACGTTGAGTTGAATAACTTCTGTGTTATTGGTCCGATCAAATTGTAATTTGAAGAATATGTTCGTATGATATATAGCTTTACACACACCAAAGCAGAACTCTATAAGTTTAATAGTTTGCTAAATAATCGTAAATTTATATGTTCAATACTTTGCTTAATAATCACAAATTACCGATTTGCGGGGGCGGTGGGCGTGGCACCAAACATTTGAAATAAACTTCACCTGCTTGGGAAATATAAGAACCTCCATGCCAAATTTGGAGTCTCTAGCTCTTTTAATAGCTGAGATCCGTTGTCTCAAACAAACAGACGGACAGCCGGACAGACAGACGGACATGGCTCAATCGACTCGGCTAGTGATACTGAGTAAGAATATATATACTTTATGGGGTCTGCCACGCCTCCTTATGCCTGTTACATACATTTCACAAAGTTAGTATACCCTTTTTTGACCATTTTCAATGGTCGAAGGGTATAAAAATAACAGGCTCCTTAACTCTTTCATATCAAAATGATATAGGTGTTTATACTAATCTTTCAATTTTATACTTAAAAAGTCTTTATTATACCCTCCGACCATTAAAAATGGTCAAGAAAGGGTATACTAACTTTGTGCAATGTATGTAACAGGCATAAGGAGGCGTGGCAGACCCCATAAAGTATATATATTCTTGCTCAGGATCACTAGCCGAGTCGATTGAGACATGTGCGTCTGTCTGTCCGTCTGTTTGTTTGAGACAACGGATCTCAGCTATTAAAAGAGCTAGAGACACCAACTTTGGCATGGAGGTTCCTATGCTTCCCAAGCAGATGAAGTTTATTTCAAATGTTTGATGCCGCGCCCACAAAAATAAGTAATATACGATTATTAAGCAAAGTATTAAACCTAGAAAGTTCTGCTTTGGTATGCATTATGCTTAATGCCATATAAACGTATTCTTCATATTACAATCCGATCTGAATAATAACACAGGAGTTATTCAACTCAACATTTTCAATACAAATGTACGAGCAGAAGCCGGCGCGCTGCTTGGAGTTGACGTCGACGTCGACGTTGCGTCTCGCCGCTTTACGCTTTACGCGTGTCGCTGTGTCAGTGCGAGCGAGTAAGCTATATGTAGAGAAGTATTTGTGCAGAATTTCTGTTTGAAATTATCAGTGTAGTTACACGTTTGTAACAGATTTAGAAAATTGTGAGAAGGGTATCCTACTGTCGGGCGTTCGACTGTAGCCATATCCACTTGTTTTTTTTCTCAAATTCTTGTGTTTACTGGGACTTTGTTAAAGCTGAAGATCATAAGCCAGAATGTTGTTGTCCAATTGTTGATTCAAATGCCCTGCTCCCCTCACGGCAACACAACCTCTTTGATGGTCTGTTCGATTTGTCGCATTGTCGCAGGTCAATCAGTGTAAACTGTAGTAAAAAATCGTAGGACGTATTCTTTCTCTCCGATCCATCTAGAGTGAATTTAGAGAAGAAACAACGACTTTCTTTTCATGAAGATTCTTACCATCTCTTGAAGTGAATTTTGATTTTAGGGCACTAATAGGATAAACATGAAAAACAGTGCAAGCGTGTGCGCTGCTTTAGAAAAACATATTTTAAGTTATTAAATTGTGTAAACATGAAAAGCTCTAACATTCTCTCGAGTCAGTCGTCGCCTGATTAACACCACCAAAGTTGATGATCTAGGGTTCCATTTGGACCGAAAATTAAAGGTTTGCAATCATATTTCTCATATCTTTTTTTTTCATCTGTTTTTTTTGGACATTGATGACAATGAATGTATTAACAAGTGGTCCAACGACACTTAGTTGCGCGCGGAACCCAGACGAAGTCCACCTCCCGCCTAACCGACCGAGAGGCACCTTCGCGTAACGAACGATACGGAAACGCGGTAAAAATGCGAATAGACACGCGAAAAGAAATTAACGCGATAAAGATAGAAAACACGGATAGGAGATACGATAGAAGCATGCCAAAAAAAATGAATAATAAAAAAAATAAATGAGGAAATAATATTACTAATTACGTGATAGATAGATAAGTATTAAAGACTTCACAGTAGCAATAGAGTTATTGCCAGCTATGATGTGTTGAAGTTTATTGTAGTCCGAAGATAATACCCTGAACGGATCGTGCAATGCATAGTTCGATCTACAATAAGGAAGAGTTAGTGGAAGATAATTAGGAATACCTCTGCAAGGGACAGAAAAGTGAAGCTGCTTTACAAGGTCCTCACTGTCAGTATCACCTCGCATAAGGTTGATAATAAATAATAGTAATAATTAATAAAAATACCCCTAGCATGGTTCTGCAACTAGATTGGGAAGGCAAATTTAATAATAAGAGTCTATTGTTATAGGAAAGCAGTCTTAAATTTTCATCCCATTATGGCCACGTAAAGCAAAAACTAAAAAGTTCTTTTGTACGGACTCGATGCGTTCTTTATAATTAGTGTACTGGGGACACCATACGCATGAACCATATTCAAGAATAGGACGAACAAGTGTGATGTAGAAGGTCTTTTTAAGATAAGGATCGTCAAATTATGTGGCATGAAGTGGAACTGATAGGCTGTTTTTAAAGAGGACTCTTTGAGTTCTGTCAGTCAGATAGCTTACAATCCAACTAAGTAAGTTTGGTGAAAAATCTAGAAGGTCAAGCTTATGTGCCAAAAGGGAATGATTCACTGAGCCAAAAGCTTTACTGAAATCAGTATAAATGACATCAGTTCGAAGATTTTTCTGAAATCTTTTACCACAGAGGATGTCAGCTCAAGCAAATTTGTCGTAGTTGAACGACGTTTAATAAATCCGTGTTGAAAAGGTGAAATAACGGTTTTGCATAAATGCTGCAAGTGAGAAGTTAAAGCATTCTCGAAAAATTTAGGTAAAGCCGACAATTTAGAGATACCTCTATAATTGCTTGCTTCAGACTTGCTGCCCTTTTTGAACAAGGGGGTAATAATAAAAGATTTCTTCCAAATGGAAGGAAAGAGTGAAGTTTCTAAGGACAGCGAAAATAGTTTGAGCAAAGGCTTACTTAAGGAGTTGGCACAGAACCGAAGTATACAAGCGGGAACACCGTCAGGGCCTGGTGAAAAAACTGGCTTAACTAAATGAAGATCCTTGACAAGGGAGCTTTCGTTTCGAAAGGGGGAAAAGATACCATTAGTACTTGGAAAGTAGTATGGTAAAAAGACAGTAGTATGTGTAGAAGGAGAATAAGTCGTTTGAAAAAACTTTGCAAACAGATCGGCCATGGTTTGGTCGGTATTTGCACTAGCATTTGCAAATATTAAGTTAGTAGAAAAGCGGAAGAGTTACGCTTAGTGTTAACAAAACCATAAAACTGTTTGGGGTTCTGAATGAACTGAACCTTACAACGAGCTAAATAGTTTTTAACACATTTCGCGTTTAAGACTGTAAAGTATGACCGCGCGCTTAAGTAGCGTGAAAAGGATAAGGGTGAGTTACTACATTTAAATTTTTTGTATAGGCTTGACTTTAAATTTTTTAACCAACACAACTCTCTTGTAAACAATGGCGGCTTACTTGAGGATGATGAATAACAGCACGGAACGCAAATATCAAAAAATGAATGAATAGTTTTATAAAATATATTGGTCGCTACTGATATATTAGTAGACGCATACAATTCCGACCAATCAAATTGGGAAATTAAAGTATTTTATGAATTAAAATCTGCTTTTCTAAAGCAGCGTATGTGCAAACAAAATTTTTCAAGTTTATCCATAGCCCTAAAAACAAAAGACACTTTCAGAGTAGGATGGTAAAAATCTTCCGAGAAAGAATGTGGTTGAGTCTTGACTAAATTCACTCTAGATGGATCGGAGACAAAGCATAGGTCTAACGAACTGTTACTACAGCTTAAGATATGATTGACCTGCGACAATGACATACAAACAGACCGTCAAAAAGGTCGTGGTGCTGTAAGGCAGCAGAAAATTTAAATCAACACTAGTTTTTCAATTGCAATCTGGTACAATAAAGGGCTGAATGGTGATCTCTGTCTGATAACAGATTAAATATAGTCTTTATTGCAGAAAAATGTTGCAAATAGACAGATACATCCAATGACGGCGGAATATTGGAACAGGTTATATAATGAAAAAAAACCGGGAAAGTGTAATTTTACACAGAGGAATTCAATACCAAGTTGAACCTCTGGCTGTAGAATTTCCGAATTGATGATGGAAACGACTGCAAGAAGGACTATTCTATCTTTAAAATCCTCTGGCATGGAGCTACGAAAATGGGATAGCAATGACCAGGATCTGATGGCAACGATACCTTTTGAGCATCGATACAACCAGGCATCCTTCAGTTGGGACACCATTGCCGTCAAATGAGCTATGCGGTGCCGTATTGGCTACCAAACTCACCAAATGGGTGCTGGAGAATAACCGATGGACCAATGCATACATATCTTTTACTGCACCGATGATACCATTGTTCTGCACTGAATTAAAGGAGATATTACTAGGTGGAAAACGTTTGTAGCCAACCGAGTGTCTTATATTCTCGACCACACCTCAGCGGCTCAGTGGCACCACATAGACACATCGAAAAACACAGCGGATTGCGCAACCAGAAGTCTACCACCGAGCCAAATACCTGATATTTGGTGGCATAGCCCATCCTGGCTATGCAAACCCCACAATATTTGGCCAAACACGCAATCACAATTGCTCAATACAGAAGAAACGGAGCTGGAGGCCAAATACATACAAATTAGAGCCTTCACTACCTAGTCAGACACGAAGGATTCTATTATTGACCGATTCTCGTCCTAAACAAAACTGCTACGTGTCACGGCATACATGTTACGATTTTGCCACAATGCTCATGCTCGAGCACAACGAAGTCACGGATCACTCTCTCCTGACAAACTGGATGAAACCCTGTGCTGCATAGCTCGCCTTGCACAATCCGACACATATCACGCCGACATCCAAGCGCTTAAAAGGAACAAGCCATTACCACCCCGTAGCACACTTTCAAGTCATACACCGTTTCTTGACAACAATATCCTGAGGATTCGAGCGATTCAAGCATTTAAATCTCTCTTTTTCTCGAAGATATCCAATTATATTCCCTCATTGTCACCTACTTACAGATTTGGTATTTCAACACTATCATCAGCTCACTATACATGGCGGCGCTCAATTAACACTGGCTCACATACGATACAAATTCTGGATTCCCAGAGGCAGACAAGCAGTCAGGCGAATTATCCGGAAATGCGTCACATATTTAAAGGTAACTCCAGTCGTAGCGAAGCAATTAATGGGTGACTTGTCATTACATAGAGTCAACCCAACTCGTCCGTTCTGATGTTGATCAGTTGACTACACCGATGCGATTGAACTTAAAGCCGTGCGTGTACGAGGATCTACTACCTACAAAGGCTATGTAGCCATTTTTATATGCTTAGCAACCAAGGCAGTCCACTTGGAAGCCGTCACTGGACTTTCAACAGATGTGCTCACTCACGCACTACTGGCACCGCCACAAGGTCGGCCGAACAATAAGCTTTTGCGTGAACTATTTCATGGTTGTCACACCTGCAAACTCATCCTAAGTGGTGCCAAATCAAAGAAAATCTTAACATCAACGACTTAGTCATTAAAAAGGATGATAATCTACCTCCAGCTAAATGGACTGTAGGCCAAGTCGTCGAACTGCACTCTGGATCGGACTCGCTAGTCAGAGTGGTTACATTAAAGAAGAAATCTGGCATTCAAAAGATGTCAATTACAAAGCTTTGTCCACTTCCTATTTCGACATAATTATGATCAACACACGGATCAAGAATAACAAGGAGCCTTCATGCTGGCCGATGCATTGGCGGGCGGCATGTACGGATTATGAGCGGAGTCACCCTATAGCTGTCATAACAGTGGATTAACATTCTATGTGTCGATACATTATTAAACTCAACTGTATTTTTTCTAAAGCTGTCTTGAAAAGCTCGCCTGAAATTTT
Organism: Zaprionus tsacasi; assembly: GCA_018904105.1. Lineage (NCBI taxonomy): Eukaryota > Metazoa > Arthropoda > Insecta > Diptera > Drosophilidae > Zaprionus > Zaprionus tsacasi. The sequence continues at coordinate 19,256 of JAEIFR010000142.1, forward strand.
GCGGTCATAGCGATAAGACGTAGTTTTTTTATTTTGCATTAAACGGCGACGATGCTTATGTTTTAAACACGTTGACATCACACATGCCAACTCAAAGTTTTATGCTCGCAGACCCGTATTATTATAGATCAAAGCGAATTGATCTAATTTTTGGAGCCGACCTTATGGCACAACTCTTGTTACCTGGAACAAAGATTGGCTGCCGAACGAACCCATAGCGCAGAATACTCAACTCGGATGGGTTCTGTTAGACAATGTTGGCAACACGCATATAACACGCCACATTCGTTGTAATCATACCATAATAACCTCCGAGGAGCTGCTCAAAGTATTCTGCGAGTTGGAATCAGTTCCAGAACGCCCAAAGCTCTTCAAAGAATGGTGCGAGTCTTTCCTTAAACAGACCCATCAGCGTCAACCAGACGGCAGTTATCAAGTCCGTTTTCCATTCAAGAGTAACTTTGATCCTAGCATGACGCTAGGAAAATCTCGTCAGATCGCCCTGAACAGATATCTTCACCCCGAAAGGCGCCTACAAGGGGACCCAGACAATTGGAGCAGATACTACAAAGGAATTGAAGAATATTTTCAACTAGGACAAATCACGTTGGCAGAGACGAGCGAAAACTCAACCATAACCTCGGATCCCTACGGTCAGCATGTTGCATCATGCGTGCTACCACATTATGCAGTTTTCAAAGAAGAAAGCCTCACCATAAAACAACGTATCGTTTTTGACGCATCGGCCCGGACTTCAAATGGCAGATCGTTAAACGATGTGTCGGTCCCATGCTGCAAAATGATCTGCCAGCCGTTCTCTTAAATTGGAGACAATATCAGTTTGTTTTCACTGCCGATATACAACGAATGTATTGCTGTATCAATGTCCACCCGGATGACACGCAGTACCATGGGATTTATTGGCAGCATTGCTTAACTACCATCAAGATTGGAACATCAAATAGCTGAATACACACAGACAAAATATCCTATGTCATCCAACGTTCTCAAAAATGAGATATATGTCGACGATATTCTCTCAGGCGATCATTCACACGTGGCCGCAATACGGAAAAGTTTGGAAACTATGCTACCTTTTAAATCCTCTGGCATGGAGCTACGAAAATGGGCTAGCAATGACCAGGATCTGATGGCAACGATACCTTTTGAGCATCGATACAAGCAGGCATCCTTCAGTTGGGACAATGCGGACACCATCAAAACACTGGGCATGTACTGGTTGCCCAAACAAGACTGCTTCACTTATAAATTACAAGCAAATACTCCAGCCGGTTTAACAAAACGGGAAATCCTATCGACCATAGCACGTTTATTTGATCCTCTTGGATTAATCGCTCCAGTTGTAATTTCAGCAAAGATTATATTGAAAGAAATTACACTAGCGAAGGAAGATCACGGATCAGCGGAGTCACCCTATAGCTAACAGTGGATTAACATTCTATGTGTCGATACATTATTAAACTCAACTGTATTTTTTCTAAAGCTGTCTTGAAAAGCTCGCCTGAAATTTAGCGGTCATAGCGATAAGACGTAGCTTTTATGTATACTTAAAAAATGAATTTAAATGGAGAAATCAACTGAAGAGAAATCGTGCATATATAATTCTTATTTGCGAACCCCATTACTATAATGCCAAAGCAGTGAGGCATTACAATTATTCAATGGTGGCCTATGAGGGGAGTCTTGCCTAAAAGAATCATATTTAATAATTGCTAAAAGCTGTTTGGTAATTTTATCTTCGTTGTTGGTTTTATCCAGATAAGTCAACGTGCCTACGTTTTCTATCGCGCTCGCTCTCATCATGACAGAGCAGTTACCGCAAACATTCGCGCTTGCTCTCATCACAACAGAGCTAAGTCCCGTTGCACTTCGATTCCATTAGAATTGCCGAAATCACTCTCAACTTAAAAACAAGACGTCAAAGATAAACATGGATAACATACGAACATTTGTGCACATTATTCATGATGCAGGTCTAGTGGAGCAAAGTCAATATAAATCATGTCGAAGTTTGATCAACTGGTGCGAGTTCAAACAGACCGCATTGAGTTTTTGAAGCGCTTGTTCAGTAATGTGAAAAATGACTGGAGTGTGCGGAAAACGGAAACATATTTCGAAAAACGTTTGAATCAAATCGACGAGCATAAACAAGCATTTTATCAGACGCATCACACACTTATATGCATGGCAGAATACAAAGAAAGTGTTTATAACCAACAAAATACAATCAACCAATTCAAAGACCTAAGCATGGAAGTTTACTGTTTTGTGGCAGAAAAAAAAACGAAGCTATCTAGTTACAGTGACGCACAACGAATCAACTAACTCCACAATAAAACCACAGCGCGGACTCGCCAAGTTTTCATGCTGCATTTTTGCGCTTGATTCACAATAATGAACGTCTGGATAAGATTCAAAAATTCCATTTTTAAAAGGAAGCATTACCAGTAGGCCTGGACAACGACATTCGCCAAATCGCTTTAACTGAAGCAAATTATCAAGTCGTTTGGACCACACTACTACAACGGTATAACAATCCGCGCATTGTGTTCGCCAGCCAAATGAACATACTCTACAACTTACCAAATATTTCTAAAGAAAAATCTGCTAACATACGGTCTATGGTTAGTACAGTCAACGTCTGCATTGCCGCTTGCAATATCCTCAAGGCGTCGCTACAGGGAGGAGATGAAAGATTTAAATGAGCCTTCAGACGGCACTAAACGCGTGCGTGTGCACAGCGCCAATACCAGATCGGGTGCTTCCGCGTACGCTTGCTATCATTGTGGCAATTTACACATTCTTCGAAGATGTCCGTAATTTCTTTCAATGGATTGCTACCAACGGAAAGAAGAGGCCAGCAAGGCAAAATTAAGTCTACATTGCCAGGGAAAATCGCACACACCGGCAAGCAGCAAAAAGAATTGTCTTCATTGTAGTCAACGTCATCATTCGATGTTACATTATCCAGCAACACAGCCAACGCTGATAGCCTCCTCGACATCATGCCAAAGTTCGGCAGCCTGTTAAGATGCCAAACCGACTCTACAGTGCATGTCAACTACAACTTCACCTATGACTCATCGAATGGTACTACTAGCAACAGCTCGGGTTGTACTCAACAACACACATACAGGATGCCATGCCACGGTAAACGCGCTTCTTGACCAAGGATCGGAAGCAACTATCATTTCGGAGCATGCTGTGCAGTCTCTCCAGCTCTCCCAAAGCACAACTCGCACTTCAATCACCGGAGTCGGTCAAGATTCAGGTCTCCGCTGCAAATTCATCGTTAGTTGTTCGTTGCAAACAGCAACTAACCCAAATTTCTCATTAAAGGGCGACGATGCCTATGTTTTGAAAACGTTGACATCACACATGCCAACTCAAAGTTTTATGCTCGCAGACCCGTATTATTATAGAAAAGCGAATCGATCTAATTTTTGGAGCCGACCTTCTTGTTACCTGGAACAAAGATTGACTGCCAAACGAACCAATA